>WKFP01015208.1:236241-256268 GCA_011057875.1 Pterocles orientalis | reverse complement strand
CCTCTTTTCCAAGCTAAAGAGACCCAGCTCCCTCAGCCTTTCCTCATAAGGGAGATGCTCCATTCCCTTCATCATCTTTGTGGCTCTGCACTGGACTCTTTCCAGCAGTTCCCTGTCCTTCTTGAACTGAGGGGCCCAGAACTGGACACAATATTCCAGATGAGGTCTCACCAGGGCAGAGTAGAGGGGGAGGAGAACCTCTCTTGACCTACTGACCACCCCGCTTCTTATACACCCCAGGATGCCATTGGCCTTCTTGGCCACGAGGGCACAGTGCTGGCTCATGGTCATCCTGCTGTCCACCAGGACCCCCAGGTCTCTCTCCCCTACACTACACTCCAACAGGTCAGTACCCAGCTTATACTGGAACCTGGTGTTGTTCTTGCCCAGATGCAAGACTCTACACTTGCTCTTGTTAAATTGCATTAAATTTTTCCCAGCCCAAATCTCCAGCCTGTCTAGGTCTCGCTGAATGGAAGCACAGCCTTCTGGCATGTCAGGCACTTCTCCCAGTTTTGTATCATCAGTAAACTTGCACTCTATTCCCTCATCCAAGTCGTTGATGAATATATTGAATAGCACTGGTCCCAATACCGAACCCTGGTGGACTCCACCAGATACAGGCCTCCAACTAGACTCCATCCCATTCACCACAACTCTCTGGCTTCTTTTCTCCAGCCAGTTCACAATCCATCTACCCGATCATCCAGATCACACTTCCTCAGTTTAGCCGCAAGGATACTGTGGGAGACGGTGTCAAATGCTTTACTGAAATCGAGATAGACCACATCTACTGCTTTACCATCACCTATCCACCTGGTAATGTCCTCATAAAAGGCTATCAGGTTGATCAAGCATGACTTCCCCTTGGTGAAGCCATGTTGACTGCCTCTAATGACCTTCTTATACCTGATATGCCTAGAGACAGCATCAAGAATAAGTTGTTCCATCACCTTTCCAGGGATGGAGGTGAGGCTGACCGGTCTATAGTTACCCAGGTCCTCCTTCTTGCCCTTTTTAAAGACTGGGGTGATATTCTCATTCCTCCAGTCCTCAGGCACCTCCCCCGTTTCCCACAACTTATCAAAGATGATGGAAAGTGGTCTAGCAATGACTTCTGCCATCTCCTTCAGCACCCGCGGGTGCATCCCATCAGGACCTTTATTTGGATTTTATGGGTGTCCAGATTACTTAACCTTCATTTCTCACCTTCCTTCATTCCCACCTTCATTATTCTTAAAACAAAAATTGCAAGGGGCCAATCGCCACGCAGCCTACAAAAGCCAATACTGAACGGGAAAACATTCATATCTCCGTATCTGTGGAGATTTATTACAGAATTATAGAGATTTCCTTGAAGTGGCATGTCTCAATATTTTCCTCTTCAAAACTGACAAGTGAAATTCTGAAACTGTTTTAGCAGATTAAGAGAAGTGGTGGAAAATTTTCATTATACAACCTTCAAGATTCCCTAATGTCTGCTGAAAGGGCACCATGGCAGGACACAAGCGGTCAGGATTTCTGAAGGTGTCAGGGAGAACTTCTTGGTACAGCCACTGGGTGGGTGGGTGGGCCAAGCAAGGTGATGCTCTCCAGCATCTGCTGTTCACTGGCAAGGGAGAGCTCACTGGGGATGTGATAGTGGGTAGCAGCCGTGGCTGTAGTGACCACATAATAGTGGGGTCCAAGATCCTGGCCAGTAAGAAATGGAGTACTGCAGGGGTCTAGCCTGGGACCTATCCTGCTTAATACTTTTATCGATGCCCTGGAGAGGGCAGTGGAGTGCACGCTCATCCTGTTTGCAGATGATGCCTAATGGGGAAGGCCAGCTGATACGCTGGAGGGCAGGGCTGCCTTTCAGAGAGACCTAAGCAGGCTGGAGAAACAGGCTGAAAAGAACTTTGTGAAATTCAGCAAGGAGAAAAGCCATGTGCTGTCCCAGGAAAAGAAGCACCCCTGCAGCAGCCCAGGCTGGGGAGCAGCTCTGCAGGTGGCCCTGGTGGGCAGCTGATCATGGGCCAGCCCTGTGCTCTGGTAGGTGGGACAGCCACCAGCCTCCTGGGCTGTATTAGCCAGCAGATCAAGGGAGGGGACCACCTCACTCAGCACTCACTAGACCTCATCTAATTGCATACATTACAAGAAAGACATGGAGAAACTGGAGGGAGCTCAGCAGAGGGCCCCCACAAAGGTCAGGACAGGAGAGCTTGCCGTGCAAGGACAGGCTGAGGGAACAGGGCTTGCTTAGACTGGAAAAGAGACAATGGGAATAACCTGAAACAAGAGGTCTGGAAGGGATTTAAGGAAAAAAGTTTCACCCTGAGGGCAGTCCGGCAGTGGAGTGGGTTGCCCAAAGAGGTTCTGCAGTCTATCCTCTTGGAGGTTTTCAAGACAAGACTACATAAATCTCTGCACAACTCAGTCTGACTTCAGACCTGACCCTGTTTTAAGCAGAAGTGGACTTCTGAGGCCCCTTCCCCTGAATTACCCTGTGATCCTGTGGTCCTAAGACTAAGTGATAACCCGTCTCTCTCATATCTTCCTATAGGATGCAATATATAAGCTGGCTAAATAACTAGAAAAAAGTAACTTCCATTAGTTTGAAAGCAGAGTGATGTCTATCCATGTTAAACATAGCATTAATAAATACAAATAAGGATACACTGGCAGTGTTCAAATACTTTCTTTTTTGCCATTTTATGCATTGCTAAATATTCCTAATGAACTTTTATTGCTATTTTGAAAACAGTCATGCAGATAATGGATTACCCCCTTTTCAGATGCACAGTAATGATAACCCTCAAAAACATCTGGATATTCCACAGTTTGAGGGTTCACTGACCAGAAAGAAACAGAGCAAAGATGCCCTGTTCAACCAACTCTTTCATTATTTTCTCAGCTAAAAGAAAAGGGAAAAATGCACATTAACATTTGCACTACCAAGGCGCAAGTCTGTTCTGTTCCAAGATTACACCAAAACTACTCTTTAATTTTTTGTTGCATTCATAAGGATTAGTCACTACAGATTTTACCTCACTAATCATCTTGGGTTTTTTCCTTACTTTGACATTTATTAGCAACCAAAAATTCTCAAGAATTCTTGGAATGCATGTTAGAATCATATGCCCCACTATACATCTTACATATGAGCAGTTAAGAAGCTACTTTTGCATAAACTACAGTAAGTTTTATGGCAATCTTCACTAATTCCTAGAAAACAATTTTTCACTCATTCTGGAAACTGCAAATATTCTTCCCACTATCTGGAGAATTCTGACTTTTTAACAGGTATTAGGCCACAATCACCATCATAATCACAACCTAGAAATAAATTCAACCAGGTAAAAATTATAACGTTCTACTCAACAGTACAACATATTTGCTGTTACCTTTGCATCCTTGTGTCTAAGCCAATAGACCTCACACATTTTTCTCTGTATAATGTTTATTCCCATGAAAAATACACGGAATAAAATTATGTTTGGACACAAAATGTTTAAGTACATACATAATCCAATTTGTAGTACTTTTACATGGAGCACATGTATTCTGGAAATACAGTTATAAACTCATCTTTCTGGATTTCCCTCATGTCTGAGATCCTCTCATGTTCCTGGACACGTGCTACATAGATGTGAGCTGTTGATGCTTCAGATCAAGTACACAGGACTGTCTTGATGCTCCCATTGAGAGGTTCCCTATGACAGAGTGATTATTTGTAACATTTTGCTGTCTTTCTTAATTTTCTGGTGAGGTCCATTAACCTCATCATAGGATCTGAGGGATCTTCTGCCTCAGTTCTTTCTTCTCTGAAACTCTCACCTAATCCTTGCCCTTAGTGAAAAAGGATCTGATTTCTCCCTCCAGTTCTACCATGTCCCTGCCCTTGAAGCATCCCTGTAACAGCCATTTCAGCGATTCAGAGTGCAAGAAACACACTGCCACGAAGATGAACAGGGGATGAGGTCAGCTTCTTTTCATGGGCTGCAGAAATCAAATGGAAATAGCAGTGGCTCTGTTAAGGCCACTAAAAAATAATTTCCATGTCCCATCAGAAGATGGCCTGCCACTGTATTCTGTCCTGCACAAAATGTTCACTGAATACTTGAAGTAAAACTTACTTACAGATGCTTATATGCGGCAATCTTTTGCTTTTTACATATTTTTTTTAAATGGTGTAAAGACAGGTTCTAACAAGAAAGATGTGAAATACGAAGCTGCCACCATAACTTCTATTTCCTGCACGCAACTGGGTGCTTCTTACAATGATACAAAGGGAAAAGTTTTAATTTAATATCTTTTTTAAAAACTTAACCACAAACCTCAAAAAAAGACAAAATCTCTTTAGGTTGATTCTTCAATAAAACTACAGAAAAAGAATCAATCCAAACTTATATTGCTTAGTGTCGCTCTGCAGAAGTTTGACTGTTTCATTCAGGTTTCCTCTTACACACACAAGACAAACGAAATGAGGAGCATTTTCTTATAGAGAGAGGTGTGATCACTATTTTAGACTGGCACGAAGCTGGCACAGAAAATCCTTTTCAAAACTTACAGCATTCTCGGCAGCCCCCTTTAACAAAAAGATTTATTCCCAAAGACTGATGAGAATGAAGTACAGATCATCTGCAGGATGGCTCAAAGCACCTAATGTGGATGCTCTGAGCTGCACTTTGGATGTGTCCTATGGTCCTTGATTAGGAAAAGCTAAGGGAGGACTAAGATAGCTGTCTGAAGGAAAGGATAGTAATACATTTTTTAAATGTAATAGTGATTTTTGGAATTCTGAAGTACTCAGTGACAATTTGTCCTCTGCTACACTGACATAGTGTCTCTCAGTCATTCTATGTAACTTCTATAGAGGTATACTCTGATTAATTTTTGTTCTTCCGCTCAAAGAGCATTTTAGGAACAGGGAACGTATAACAGTGTCCAAGTCCGCAGAAGCTTAGATCCGCCATCCCCCCCTCTGTGGAAAGCTTTGCTGCATGCCAGTTCACTCAGATCTAGCATTACCATTACATAGCATCTCAGAAAAATGAGCATGTTTACTGGGAAACAAGCGTGAAACAAAATTGCAAAATAGCAAAAAATAACAAAATGTTATTAAGATTACATTTAAGAATAAAGATTTGGTTTCTTCATCTTCTTAGCTAGGTTCTATCTCTCCTCTTCCTAGTTTAGCAGAAAATTCTCTAACTTAAAATGGAGTTTCTTTGTCCAAAAATAGTGCTGCTCATGGAGGAGGAAAGGAACCAAGGAAGAACCAAGACTCTCTCCTACATCTTCACAGCCTTGCAGGTTTCAGCATTGCTCAATTTATTTGCATATTTGGACATAATACTATGTGCAAGGCTTTAACATTGTTGAACAGTGAGAGTTATTTAGTGAGAATTTAGCATTAGGAGAAATACTAAATGCACAAACTGCTTATTTCATTCATGGATATTCTTTTTTTACAGATATCATATAAAGACTGATTGCAGTACTATTAGGAGCCGTAAAATTTGGAATGGGATGGTTCAATGCAGCAGTGTTTTTGGTCCTGCAGGGCCACTGTCTCTGTTCATATAATAAACAGCCAAATGCCAGCAGAACCACAGTCACCACATCAGCTTGGGCTTCCTGATTCTGCACACAGCCTGAAACCATGACACAATGACAGGGACTATCTCATTGCTTAATTCTCCCTCCGACACGTCACACAGACACAGCCTGTAATATTTTCACACATCCAGCAAAAGGGTGCAGAAACAACACCAGGGGTGTGAAAAGTGGGAGTCTCAATACAGAAGAAAGGACAGAAAGATGGAGAAAAGAAAGCAAAAGGCTGGGAGAAGAGTGGCCTGGTAAGAAGCAGGGAGTCCAAGTGACCATATGTACAACTACATTTAGGGATAAATGCTTTATCCTCCCCGTGACCTCTGCACGCATCCCCCTGATGTTACAGGGAACTGCAGAGGCTGGCCTCAGTCTATACTCCATCTGACAGGCCATAAAATAAATGCAGAATCTTGCCTTTTCCTCTTCATGAATTTGCCATGCCAGATCAAAGAAGTGGGAATTTGGGACCAGTGCAGTACTGATGCAGCTGGCAGAGTTGTTTATTTGAGAGGCTAAATTCAACCTTCGCTTGGTCGAATAACTTAATTGTGCTTACTGGGAGACTGCTTTTTAAAAGGTTCAATTCTTTCTGCTGCCAAGAATCAGAGTTTGCTTTCAGCACACTGAAATTATCTCAGGGGAAGGCTTTTGTCAGCCAAACCATTCCAAAAGTATTCTTAATTGCTTTCCACACTTTTGTGAAACAGGAGATTATGCAGCAAATCCACATTCTAAACCAGAAAAATTAAGGACAGAGAAAAGTGAAAAAAACAACCTGACAGAGAAAAATAATAATTTTAACCACATACCCTAAATAACAAAATGCAACTTCAGATGTTGAGTTTTAAACAACCATTGTGCCCCCCTTGAAAAACTATAATCGGGTTATGTTAGCAACAGAATGTACACTATGCACATCTATTCAAACAAATTGTACAGGCCACTATTTGAAAACCACTTGGTCTTATACAGATGCATATTATCTTTATTTCTAAATTGCCCTATAAATTAAACACAACTTATAAGATATAGAAAGCCTTCTGAAGAGTAAATAATTTTTCCTTTCTCTTTGCTTGCTTTTATTAATGTGTCTCAGGAAGGATGAGATTATCTTTCATGCTGGAATAGCAATGCTGACACAACAATATCAAAACTATCATTGGAAAACATTAGTCTGCAGATAGTTTTCATCTATTGTACTGAACTACAAACATATTTCTTCAGGTTTTGGCGGCAATGCCTCAGTATGAAGGTAGACAAAAGGAGCAGTTGAATACAGCCTCTGTAATCAACAGCTTTATACTCTTCAAAATGACTAGGATTACGTCAGGAAAATTCAGATAATTTCTCAAGCTTAGAGAACAAGGAACTAGAAAGCTTTGAAGACAGATTAGTTAAAAACAGAATGTCTATAAGTATTATGAATCATTTAATACAGATATGGATGCAGATGGGTCAGATAGATAACAGTCTAAATTCATATAAGATGTGACAGGTTTTGTCTCTTCAGTGATTCTTCTGTCAGCTTGAATAATTTGCAGAGGAATATATCTGCTTTTTTCCACCTCTACAGAGGCATCTCATTCTGTCATTCAGTAAATATAAGTATCCGAGCGGAAGCCTTTTCTAAATCTGTTCACAAACTCCCTCATGCGCATGTTTGAAAACAATTGTACAGGAAGCTCCAAGTGTTTAGGTGACTAGCATGCTTATAAAATAAACATAATTTATAAGTGTTCCCCAATCACTTTCTCTGTAAACAGAATACAAGAAGAGCAATCCATAATTAGTGGTATCTCAGCTTAAAGCCAGGGAGTGTCAGTATACCAGGAAATTTAAGAGTCTGACATAAAATCTTTCAGGCTTGAAGCAATCTTAGGTGATGCACTTGCTAAAACAGGCAGATGACAGGAACATTCAGTACAGGTTAGCCAATGCACACCACACGAAACACTCCTGCCTACAACTATGTTTAAAATTAGCACACCACTCACCAAAAATAATAACAGTTTTTCAGTACACGATGTTATTTCATATTAAGGTGGAGTGAGTTAAGCTGCAGCAACGAATGCAGACAAGTGAAAGGTCTGTGGTCTCTGCTACTTCTGTATGAAAGGTAAGATATCCCCAGGACTCCTAAGCTGCCATAGTAAGGTGTGTCTGCTTGGAAGTGATTTAGAGATAGTTGATCAAGTCCTCAATCAAAAAGCAGATTTTATTAGATCCAATCTCATTAAATACCCCCAAATTAAATTTCTTATAAATTAGAAATATATCATCAGAAGCTGCGTATTTTCAAATTCTGTTGATATAACATAGTTAGGCATCTATGAGGACTTTGACACAGCATTGTCTGACATACTGATGAAAATACATTACACAAAATCAATTTAGCACACCTTAAATGGATTAAAAACTGATTAAATGAGAGCAAAAAATAATTCTTCTCCAGTGAATCCCATTAGATCTATTCTTGATCACAGATAAAAATATTACTATGTAAAATTATTGTTCATAAGATTTGCAGAACTCATCTTAATCCAAAATAATGTTAAGAAAAATATGGATTCTACAAAGTGCCTTGATTTGGTTTGGTAATTTGTGCTTATTTGAATTACTGGTACTTTCAACAGAAAACTGTACAGCAGGGTTGAATTATTCACACCATACTTATTGTATGAGAAACTTTACTTCGAAGAATTTGGGAGGTAAAACGATTGAGGAACTAATCGTAGGTGTGCAACACGGTACAGTGCCAAGACTTACATGTTTATTTTTAATAACAACATTGAAAGGGACATGGATGGAAACGCTGCACCATGCACTGCAAGGCGTTACATACCACAAGCCCACCTGCAGAGTGAATGAGGAGGAACAGGGAGACAAGTTCCTCCAAATCTCTCCGTTTCACCCTGCAGCACAGTTCTTCGGGAAGGAAGAGATGCTTCTGATCCCGCCTCCTCCAGAAATAAAGCAGCAGATGTCAAAAAAGACTGTTGGTAATCAGAACTGGAGAACTCATTTAGAAAGTAACACCAGGGTGTATAAGCTAGTTCCCAAGCAACTGCACCACTACCTACAAGTACACAACATGATTTTCACATATAAGGAAAAAACATCCCATTATATTTGCATAAAATAAAATAACACGGCCAGGCAACACACAATGTATCAAATAGCATCCTTCAGTAGATCTGTACAAACGCTGAGTTTGCAGCTGAAGTAATGAAACAAAGAGGCCAAAAAAAAATTAAAAGTTTTCTGTTCAGCAAACAAAAAAGAGCTACAGAAATTCCATTTAAACTCATAAATTTCATCTCACTCAAAAGGGGATTTTTTACAGTTTTAGTGTCAGGTTATTCAATCATTTTAGCATTCAGGTCACTTCAAAAGAAAAATGTCATTTCAAAGTAAAAATCAAATAATTTAATTTCTGAAACACTCTGTGTATTCCTGTAAATAAATACATGGATGTTTGTCTTAAAAACTAACAGCATTTTTATGTTTTCAAAAATCTCTTTTTATCCCCAAACAAATCTGTTTCTCAGATTGCATCCCATTTCACATTTCAGCCTCTCCTTACAACACCACTGAATCTGTAAATCAGGTGAAAATGTGTTTCAGGATATGTAAAATAAAAAGGTTACACTGTGTAAATTCCAGTCTCCAAATGTCGGTGCTACATTATTTCATGCTGTTGTTCACTGATCTTTTCTATCACTCCCTTTTTGAATTATTACATGTAAAGGCTGTAGAAGAGGTGAGGTAAACATTATACTCAAAGGTATTTTTCTCTTCTGCAATGATTATACGGAGAGAAAGTCAAAACAACTGTAATGACTCACAAAAGATTAGCAAAATGTCACATGTAAGCAGCACTCTTGTGATGACATCTGTAGAGGAACCTCACTGATAATCTTGTTTGACAAACCAAAACCATGACAAAAACCAGTAAAAGACTGGAGAAAAATCGCAGCCTAATGTGGCTCTGAAGGGAACTCAACAGTTGGCAGGCTGAGATGGGAAAAAGCCACTCCACTCCAGTAATGTTGTCATGATCTGCATAAACAAGAAATGCACACAGGTACACCTGCATGCTCTGGTCACTCTTCTGACACTGATTTCCAAAGTCCATTGGAAGATTTCCACAAGAGCTGTATGTCTATATCCCAGAGATAGCAACGAAAACCTCAAGCATACATCTAAAGTATCTGAAGAGTGCTTACTTTTGAGTCTCATTAGATATTATGAAATCTTAAGTCTGTATTTAGACAACCTATATGCAATACAGAAAAAGTAAGAGCTTCCCCCCCCCCCAAAAAAAAGAGGAAAGCTTAATCCAAAATTTAAAACTCTATGCACTAAGAGCAAGCATTTTTAAAAAATTGGGCCATCCATTTTTGATTGAGCACAACAGAAACTAAAGTGCAAGCTTGTGAGACCTATTTTTTGAGACTGATAACCTTTTATTAACATAAACATTCTGTTAAAAAAAGTCATTTTCTGCCGTGTATTTCTCAAGCGGGACCTCTGTTTACAGTGAGGGGTTTTTTCCACCACTGTCGCTGATACTTTCTGATTTGAGTTTGTTTTGATCTCAGTTATGGAACCTTGAAAAATAGATCAATGCAAAGTCTTGAAGAAATTGTAAATAACATGAATCACATTTGCAGTGAAGAAACAGCAAAGGTTTGTAAGTTTAAACAGGCATCTTAAACTACGTTTAAAATCCATCATTAAATAGAAATGCTTGGCATAATTATTTTAAAATAATTCAAAATTTGCTTCTATTACTAGAGAAAATGAGGAACTGAAATGCCAATAAAGAGGTATTCTATTTTTCATCCTGATCGGTGGCGGGGTCATGCATGGCCTCCATTTTATTCCTCACATTCACACTTTATCAGAGAAGCAAAAGAAATCAAAAATAAATCTCTCCTAAATAGCAAGCTCACAGGTCTTCCAATGAGACAGTTCCTACAGAGTCAAATCTTGGACCGAGATGTTACAAGTCCAAGTGACTTGTAATTATACCATGATTCATCCTTCACAGGTAAAAAGCTAAAGGTGTTTTGCCATCCTCTCTTGTCAAGAAAATGCATCATTCACAATTCACATCTTTTCTGATGACTTTGACTTTACTTCATAATCCACAGAAAGCTGAAACAAGAGGGTCTTTCCCCTTACCACCAGGCAATCTACTCTTCACCGGTTTCTCACTCTTGAAACCCAGTCTGCCTGCTCATGTGAGCAACTGTCGGAGGTCAGACTGAAAGCGCATCTCCACATCTGCTGTACAGTTTCTAACAGACATCAACAGCAGCAGCCTTATAAGAAGTTTATACAGAGCTTTACCAGGGTAAATACCCAGTGATAATTTTGCCAAAACAGGCTCCCAACCTCTAGCAATTTACACCTAAGTTAATTTGTCATACAGAGAGGGCATTATTGTTTTTAATAAGAACTTGGTCAAGTTTTCTTCATGGAACTGCCCATTTTTGAAGCCATTAAGGCTTTCAGAGTCCACAACATCCTGCAGCAAGGAATTCTGCAGCTCAGCAACAAATCATGCAAAGAATGCACTCCTCCTTCCTGCAAGATCCAGACCGATTCTCCTCTCCTTTCTTCTCGTTCACGCATGGACAGGATTTCTTTCATTCACTTTCAGCACAATGTCCAGCCTAGGGCTCTTCAAAATCTCCTGATCCCTAGCTGATCAGTCCTGCATGGAAAACAGCTGATCTGCTACAAAGCTAGATTCCTCCAAACGCTCTGAACTACATATGACACTTACCTGTCATATTCATCTCGAGATCAAGAACACTTCAGGGCTCTTCCTGACAGAACACTATGGCCACTATCTTTGTAATTAATATTCTTGTTCTCTTGTTTTGTTATGTGAAGAAACAGTAGGTCACAGTATCACCTTATCTGGGTTAATTGTTTGCACTCTGCTGTACCTGTTGTCTTACTGGTTTCTCAGGTACTCTAGATGCAAGTTCAGGTAAACAGACATCAATAGCACCACCTTGAATCATGACACCAAAGTTATTATGAAAAACACCAAAAAAAAAAGCCTAATCAATTCTGGAAGCATGTTATAAGATATTCTCCATAACCCACCTTGCTAAGCATATGAGACAAATACCTAGGAGTGATGACACAATTTTCAATTACTGGAGTTTGAGTGAGATCCCCAGCTAAGAGAACATGCTCTGCCGAGTGCCTGAAGGAAACCATTACCTCCACAGGGCATCACCTTGGAAGGTACAGGGTCTATTGTGAGCCTGAAGAAATAATTAACTAGAGATGGTCACAACGCTGCAGACAGATGGCAAGGAACTAACCGGGAATTAAGTCCTTCCAGAATGCCTTTTTGATTTGTTTTATGCAAACAGTTTCCCACTCCAGAATGATCACATAAAGTGAACGTGAACCTAAGTACCTGCCACAACCAAAATGTCACCTTAGTCACCACACCTGTTCTGTCAAAAAGCTCACACTTAAGTCCAAAACAGATTTCTGACTTTGGAGGAAAACTTAAAGGAAAATGTTTTTATTCGGTTCCCTACCAGAATAATGACAAATTCCAAAAGCATGAAAATGAAGTAGAGTTGA
This sequence comes from Pterocles orientalis, assembly GCA_011057875.1. Lineage (NCBI taxonomy): Eukaryota > Metazoa > Chordata > Aves > Pterocliformes > Pteroclidae > Pterocles > Pterocles orientalis. Next base: position 244,046 of record WKFP01015208.1, on the reverse strand, counting down.
TACTCTTTGGTAATAGTTAATTTTTTTTTTCACTTTTAACTTTCATTGGGAATCTCATGCATTTATACTACCAGAAGAATCTGGCTCCTACCTAGGATGGGCAATTTTCACCCATTGTCTTTTTCTATTTGAAAAATACTCTAAAGAATGCATCTCTACACAGTGTAAAGCAGATCTCACAAGAAGCCCTGAATATAAATCATTCCTCCACACAGATACATTCTAGTGAATGCTCAAAATGGCCATCAAAACCACATGCTCATCAAAAAATCATACCTACTACTATGCCATGCTGTTGGGTTTATCGTCCATTTAAAAATATTTTTTTTTCTCAGAAGAGTGCATGTACTCAGGAGAATGACTGCCACATGAAGCTTTGTCAAGATTCTTGCTAACTTTAACAAATTTTGATTTTAAATGAAAGACAGGTCTAAACAAGATTGGCCCAGCTTTGTATTTGTAAAAAAAAGCTCTCAAAGCCTTGTCACTTCTGCAAGCAGAACATTTAGAAGGCCCTTGATGGAGGTTTTGAACCCTGAGGATTCAAACAGAAGTCTGAGGTTTTTAGAATGGCAGAAGTTGACAGAAAGCACAGCTTTAAAATCTGAGCTGTAAAAGGTAGAAAGCTTTGCCGAGAGTGCTGTTTTCCCCATGACATTACGGGTAAGTTTCCCAACCTTTCTTGGATGCTGAACAGCCATGCAAAATTCTATTCACTCCCTGGCACGGGCAAGGTGTTCTAAAAGAGGTCTCAGCACCTGGTTTGGTGCAAACTGAGCCTGCCTTTTGCTAAAGCAGTTAGAATTATCTTGCAATAATGAAGTGTAGCAAGTATATACTGTCAAATGTCTTTACCAAAGCTGGCAGAGACAGACACGTCGTTTGCTGTAACCCCTTGACAATGCTATTATTTGACTTCTCAGCATGTCTTGCAGGTGATACCATCTCCCAAGCCTGACTTCAGTCTCCCTTATACATTGAACAAACAGTGCCCTTCTCACACTTATAATCTTGTTATAAACTGTGTGAAAACTTCTGTGAAGTTAGGCTGCTGGAAAGCATCTGCAAAGTCTCCAGGAGAAAAACTTCTTGTATAATCGCAATATGCACCAGGACAGATCCCGGTTCAAAAATAAAAGGCTACAATGTCTTACGTAAATCTGTGGGTTGAGTGAAGAAAGGGCAATGATCTGGAGGTCATAAATATTCTGGCTATGCTCACTCCATATGCTCTTTAGTCCAACTATAAATAGCCCTCAAATTGCTACACATTTCAAGAAAGTTAAGTAACCCAGCTTTCACTTTGTAAGGCGAGGGCAAAAGCCTAATGATGCCACAGAAGGGCAGCGGAAAAGAGCTGCTGAAGCCACGTAGACATCTGCTGAAAGAGTCCTAGCTGTGAATTTCCATAGAGCGAACCAGCTGGTTCTAACACAGACAAAGGAACAAGAAAGTACAAGGCCAGCCAGAACAAGGTCAGTTCTGTGTGGGGAGTGAACAGAGCAGCTAAACACTGATGTGAGTGGTCTATGGGAAGGAGAAGGGAACAGCCACACACACCTCTGCTTACACGCTTCCAATTTCCAACAAATTCTACAGCCAGCTATGACTTTACACTGATTTTCTTTTACACGTCAATACAAGTTCTTACATATTTAAGTGTTCGGGAGTAAAAGCACTGCAAACAGAAACTGGGTCATCTGCACCCCCTTTCCAGCCTATTTACTAATAAATTTCATTGGCTTCAAAACACACTTTGAAGCAAAAACTACTTATGCTCTGGACCCTGTATCCTTCTTGCTCCTTCTGTTCCCCCACGACTCTTTTTAACCTTCCTGTGTTCCTTCAAGCTGCTGGCACTGCCTATTCAAACCATTATCTTAGTCCTGGGCATCCCACATCGCAGGTGGCAACTAGCTGAATTTGGACACAATCGCCAGCACTTATGGTGCCAGGGTTGCTTCTGTCATCCTGCCCTTGCAACAGCTCTCAGTGAGTTCTCAATGTGACAACAAAAAAGCCTCTGTCATGTGTTTGGCCTCACACAGGAATGTCATCCATCACTTTGGAAAACAGTTCTCCCATGCCCCAAATTACAATTTTAGATAGATGCTGAATTGTAAATAAATATCCCAAAAGCACTCAAAAGAGAAGCTGGCTCTTTTCCCCTCCTGTAACAATCAGAGCAGGTGAACCACAGCATTGCAATAGGCAAGAAAATATTCTTATCAACATTAGCTTATTATTGGTCATTCATACTAGCATGCCAATTTTCTTTTGACAGTTACATCCAAAAGTCTTCAAAATATCCAAACAAAGAAAAATAGTTATATATTGCTTCTTTGGCCATTACAAAAAAATTTCAATTTAAATAATCTCTAGAATCACAGCTAATTTATTTTGAAAACAAACAAACAAACAAACGAAAAAAATTTTTAATGAACAGTCTTCTGTTTCAGGCAATCAAAGAAAGCAGATCATGAAATCCAGTATTTGATCCATTTTTCATACACACAGTTCAGAAAACATCTATGCTTAGGCCACAGACCTGTACATACAACAATTTCTTTGAGAAGTCTCTAGATGAGCTAAGCTTATTGATATAAGATTTTGTGGATTTGAAGTTTTTGAAGGGCAGCCAAAAGTTTCACTTCATTTTTCAGCTCCTTCCAGAACTTGAGATCTTGCATCTTGTTCCTAAAATACTTAAACATTTACATGGTAAACAACATTATGCTGAGATGTATGAAGTGGGAAAGGTCAAAAAAAGAAAGGCATCCTTAAAGTTTTACTTTCTATTTCAAGCTAAGCATCGAGGGCAAACTTTATTCTAAAAACAGGTCTTGAGCTCTGAACTGAAAAAGTGATGCATTTTTTGTTTATTTTTTCAAATGTTGTCATATTCCTCTATCTAGCATTCCTTTCAAGATGCACCGGTTCAGTTGCTCAGCCTCTGTGTTTACTTTCTGATAATATAAGGATGACCTTTCTCCACAGAACTCCCACCTCATGAACACTGCCTCTCCGTAAGCCCTTTGAAGGACACAATATAACTGAAGTGGGTAATTTTCATTGACTGTGCAAAGATTCTGAAAGCACTTACTTGGCTTCAGACAGAGCATAAGTTGCATACTGCACTGGACTACTCATCGGTGTTGGGTGTTTGTTCAGAGTACCAAGTCCTTTCTCAAGGAGTCTGCTAGCCCCAAGCAGCTCCCAAATGCAGGATGCTGTCTCCCATGGAGTATGTTTTGCTTCAACCTTAACTTGTCCCTTGTCAAAGAACAAGTACCATACCCAGCTTCTCTGTACTGTTTCTGGAGAAATTTCAGTCCTTCAAAATGAACAGCTGAAAACCAGTACCTCAGCCCAGCCTTAAAAAAAAGGAAGCCTGATTAACCAATCTTCCTACAAGATGAGGTGCTCCAATTTGAGTAAATGTTCACTAGGGCTTGATAATGCTCTACTGCACCTCGCATGAGACACACAGTATATATCCCCAACAGAAGATGGTAAATTTCCTGTATACAGAAGCATCAACAATACAGCAACATCAAAAAAATCAAACAGAATGTGTAAGTGAGATAAGATTTGTAAAAGGAGAAATTTTCCCTTTTAAATTAAAACAGGTCAACACAAATTGTTCAGGTCATCATAGATAACTGCATAGCTATTCCAGCTATCATTTTGAAAACTGCTCTCCCAACTGTGATGTGGAAAGACAGCATTTTCAAAAATTACAGGCAAGGTCATAAAAGCATTCTCTGTAGAATTTAAAAAAATTCAACACATATCAAGGGCCAAAATCTGTTAGTCCTGAACTAAAGGAAAACACGTAGGTTTGATCAGCTGAAATTTTTCTGCCTGCCGCCCAAGCTTAAGCATATTTATGGACCAATAAAAAGCATTTGCAGAAAACTCAGATTTGGTCCTCAGAATAGCAGGCAGCTGTCGTGATAGCTTTGTCTAGATCAGAAAAAGTGAGTCAAATTCTGCTTTGATTAGCTAATGTGATTATTGCTTCAAATCTGTTTCAGTAGGAATTGAGACAGTGAATGCCACAACTAAAAATGCATTGAATATCAACTCTTGTATTAAAGAGCCACATCTTTTTATCTCTCTCAAGCATCCAAAGTCCACAGTGATTCTAACCTTGTAGCTGACACAATAGCATCGCCTGGCTAACTAAGCTTTCTGACTAAAGCACAAAGGCAAAGGTCCTTCTTGTCGCCTGTACTGCGTAACAGCTACAATCACTGACCTAAATAATCTGAACTAGAAAAGCCAAGTTATCCTCTGTTCAATGAGGATGCAGTTCTTATGAGAGCTTGTTCAACGATTGAGACCTAAAAATTTTCTAAATCACTTTTGGCTTGAAGCCAAAATTTCAATTAAATATTAGAGAAAGGAGAAAAAATGAAGTCAATACATGACACACTACTTGCAATCACCAAACTACTTTCTCTTGGGATTGTTTCGCAGATGTCCTTGGAAATAAAAGCCACTGCAAATATCATTATAGCAAAGGTATGCAAAAACATTATTTAAGTGAAGATTGTTTGGAGATGGGAATTTGTTTCTTTGAGTAGGTGTCCTGGGTTAAGCTGAGACAGAGTTAACTTTCTTCATAATAGCTACCAAGAGGCTGTGTTTTGGATTTGTGCTCAGAAGAAAGCTGATAAGAAGTGAAGTTTACGTCCAGGATTTGATTTTAGGTTCAGGATTGAGACCCAGAGCGGCCAATAATCTATTCCATAACATACACGTCATGCCCAGTATACAGGTGACGACCCTCCGGAAGATCGTCCCTTTTTGGTTCCGAATCTCTTTTGCTCTGGGTCATCTCGCTCCAGGTGGTCCTTCTCCCAGGGCCTTTGCCCCCCCCTCCCGCCCCAGTCAGCTCTCAGTCTGGGACGCTCAGACTGTTCTCTCCGTTCCGTGAGTGCGGTTTCAGGACTCTCCCTGCTCCGGGATCATTAGCTGGGAACAGGCTGAGCCTTGGTCATGGGGTACAGGGGGGGTGGGGGGGCAGTATCACTGTGTGTCACTCATTTGTATATTTGTACATAGTATTATTTTCAATATTATTGTAGCTTAGTTATTAAATTGTCCTTATCTCAACCCACGAGTCCTTTTTTCCCTTTACCCCTTTAATTCCCTCCCCTGTCCTCAGGTGGAGGGGGGAATTGCATGAGTGGGTGTGTGGTTTGGCCCCTTGTTAAGGTTCACCTCCTTTTTCCAGGACTTCCTGACTACCTTTGGAGTAAGCTGCATCCCCAGTAATTTTTCAGAATTTTGACCTGGCAATGGCCACTTCTGTAGTGTAGAGAAGGGTTTCATACAGATCTGAGTCCAGACTCTTCAGGGCAGATAGAATAACATGTAATTTAAATTTGATTTAATTAGGGAATTCAATTAAAACACAGTGTTGTTTTTTCAGCATATGGGCTGAACTGTATTCACATAATCTTTTTACATGCACAAATGACAGTAAGTTATGCAGACTGTCTCACAATTTACACATGCGATCTAAATTTGTGCTTATAGAAAGATTCCACGCAGAGCTGCAGAACTGCAAATCATAACTGAGGTCAATGGAAACTACAAAGACTTCATATCCCTACCATAAAGTATAATGGGCATTCATCAGCTGAAAATGCAGACCTCATGTCCAAAAGATGCATTGACTGGAGGGGGTGGGAAGACTGGGTTTGTTGGCTCTGAGAAAGACATCTACGTCACCCAAGGTAAAATTTGCTTTCTCTTCGAGTTGAAGTTTCCGTCCCATTAGCACTAAGCAGTGCTGTTGATGTAGCCCAGCAGGTCAGCTGGACACTACAAAAAAACAAGTGAGCTCCCCAGAAAGCAGACTTCCTGGTCTATGTTTAGAGTCAAGACTCTATTGAGAGATTTTTTTGATGCTCTCTTCTATGCAGCTATGGAAACAACTGAAATTCTATGAAGAACTAACTAAAAGTAGCAAAATTTATTGTAGGAAATTATGCTAATATACTCATTTGGGAAGGCTTGCAAGGAAAGAAAAGGTGAAACAACTCAGAAGGGCTTCCAAAGTTCTGTTATCTCCCTTTTTTATTACAAACATGGGAGGCTGATTATAAATACATCTATATAGCAATTGAAATAAAACCTGCAAAAGCTACAAAGGTAATGCTTGAAATTTAATGCAAATAGTGACCCCAAGTTAATAATGCCATCTGTTTAATAGAGAGAAAGAACTCTCTTGACAGAGACAATATATATGTATCCCTATTATTATAGGTCCTACAAAAGCCACCATGTAAATAATCAAAAAGTAGATAAATCAATTTTACTTTGTGTTATTTTTTTTAAAGTCTGCATTTGTTTACAGCAGGTTTATATGCATGTGTACAGCATGTGAGCTACTTCCTAGAGACCATATTGTGTTACAGTCTTCAAGTACTTCTATCTTGTCTAAAGGATATAGAGAGTGGAATTAAATGGGTTCAGCAGAAATGTTCCATTTTGCACAAATACTGTTGGGCAACCGTACTTTTGTGAAATGCATTTGTATAAACCCAGGAAAAAAAAAGAAAAAAGGCCTCATGCAGATGTAGTATTGCCCTGTTGCTAAGCATTAGATGTCTTCCTTTAAAGATCCTATCGTGCTGCTCCTGGGCACTCTAGCCATATGCAGGCACATGGCTTGGTCAAAACCCAGTCCAATATGTAATGGTTACTTTGAACCAGGGCCAAACAAAGTTCATCCTTCATCCATTTTTATCTAAACAGCATTCACCATTAGTTCAACTGTACAAATTGCTGATACTAATGCTTTCTATTACCAATAGGCCCCAGGGTTTAATACCATATCCATCCAAGTACATCTATCCACTCTAACATTTAAAGACAGATTAGGTCATTAGTTATGAAACCTGCTATAATAGTTAGCACAAGTTATCATAAATAATGTACCAGGATTTTTTTTTCATTGTATAAGCATTTTAAAAGCAAATTTTTAAACTTTTTTTTGTTATAAAAGGAGGCAGCTAAGCACATAAGAAGGATAATGTTTATTCACTGAAAGAAGTATAATCCTCATATTTCTGTAGCTGCTTATAATTTAAAGTGCCAGAAAATATTTTATGTCTGTATTTTAAGTGGCATGAGAAACCTTTCTTCAAATATTATATCTTTGTTTATTTGCATCATTCCTTGCAATTAAAATTGCAAGAATTCTTCACTAAATGGTACTTAGAATCCTTCCAACCATAATTAACATTTTCATGTGGTTTACAATTAATTAGAAAGTTAGAAAACTGCATTATTCAATACTTATTTGGCATTTAATCTCTAATTAGTCAGATATTGATGTTCCACTAATACAAGTGCTAATAAGAGCTTCTGAAATACAGACATTGGGGCAATCAAGACAGGTTCTTCACAGTATCCTTGCGGCTAAACTGAGGAAGTGTGATCTGGATGATTGGGTAGTGAGATGGATTGTGAACGGGCTGGAGAAAAGAAGCCAGAGAGTTGTGGTGAATGGGATGGAGTCTAGTTGGGGGCCTGTATCAAGTGGAGTCCCGCAGGGTTCGGTATTGGGACCTGTGCTGTTCAATATATTCATCAACGACTTGGATGAGGGAGTAGAGTGCACCCTCAGCAAGTTTGCTGATGATACGAAACTGGGAGGAGTGGCTGACACGCCAGAAGGCTGTGCTTCCATCCAGTGAGACCTAGACAGGCTGGAGATTTGGGCGGGGAAAAATTTAATGCAATTTAAGAAGAGCAAGTGTAGAGTCTTGCATCTGGGCAAGAACAAC
>WKFP01015208.1:213424-235270 GCA_011057875.1 Pterocles orientalis | reverse complement strand
AAAATTTAATGCAATTTAAGAAGAGCAAGTGTAGAGTCTTGCATCTGGGCAAGAACAACTCCAGGTACCAGGATAAGTTGGGTACTGACCTGTTGGAGAGTAGTGTAGGGGAGAGGGACCTGGGGGTCCTGGTGGACAGCAGGATGACCATGAGCCAGCACTGTGCCCTCGTGGCCAAGAAGGCCAACGGCATCCTGGGGTGTATCAGAAGGGGGGTGGTCAGTAGGTCAAGAGAGGTTCTCCTCCACCTCTACTCTGCCCTGGTGAGACCTCATCTGGAATATTGTGTCTAGTTCTGGGCCCCTCAGTTCAAGAAGGACAGGGAACTGCTGGAAAGAGTCCAGCGAAGAGCCACAAAGATGATGAAGGGAATGGAGCACCTCCCTTATGAGGAAAGGCTGAGGGAGCTGGGTCTCTTTAGCTTGGAAAAGAGGAGACTGAGGGGTGACCTAATGAATGTTTATAAATATGTGAAGGGTGAGTGCCAGGAGGATGGAGCCAGGCTCTTCCCTGTGATATCCAGTGATAGGACAAGGGGAAATGGGTTCAAGCTGGAACATAGGAGGTTCCACTTCAAAAAACTTCTTTAGGGTGAGGGTGACAGAGCACCGGAACAGGCTGCCCAGAGAGGTTGTGGAGTCTCCTTCTCTGGAGACATTCAAAGCCCGCCTGGATGCGTTCCTGTGTGATCTGATCTAGGTGTTCCTGCTCCGGCAGGGGGATTGGACTAGATGACCTTTGAGGTCCCTTCCAATCTCTAACATTCTGTGATTCTGTGATTCTGTGATTCATAGTCTAGAAATAGCCAGGAGCCTTGAAGACCCTCAGCAAATTAAAATACAGTCAAAAATTATATCGCTGATAATGAGGAGTGAAGAGAGGAATTCTGGCGAAGAAAAAGGAGGGATATATACGATGACGAAAGAAGGTACATTGCCTTATCATGTCAGGTAAGGGCCCAACCGTTTACTTAGTTACTTCAAATGTTGCTGCCTATGCTGAGAATCACTTCACAACAAAAATGATAAGAAAACTACTTGTTATGTTTAAGATTGTCTGTGATTCTGGGCTGAAGAGTTTAATAACCTAAGAAGTAGTAAATTAGATGTACTTCTTATATTACTTACTCCCATTAGACAACGGAGAGTAGCTTTGTTTTGGTTTTTGTTAGTGTTTTGGGGGTGTTTTTCTGTAGACTGATTCTACCCAGTTCCAATGAGTACGATGGGAGTTTGGGGACCAATGCCAGTAGACCTATATTCTACAAAGAGCCAAAACTAAAGAAACTTCATGAATCACAGTCAAGTTGCTCATGGGAAAATCAAAACCACAAAGGAAATCTTTATAACATTATCATTGTTTGCTTTGATAAAAACACTAGCAGATAGTAGAAATTATGTATTTCCCACTCTTCATAGGTTGAGGCACATTGACCCCTGCCACAGCTTGGACAGCATTGTGACTTAAAGTTGTAAACCTAATGGCAGGCAGCTGCAGTATGGACTAAGGACTGAAAGGTTCGTTTGCAGTGGTCAGTCTTGCAAGTAAACCAAAGTAAATGACAGAAAAATCTTTTGCTTTATCTTTATTCAGATCCTCATTCCTGACTGGTTATGCTAAGTGCCACTGTCGCAAAAATAATTAATACATAATATGCCTCTTTCAAGACTGTACATTTGGTTTATTGCTCTGAAACTCTGTAAGCAGATTTTTACACACGTGCAGTATATGCTTATTCATTCATGTGGAAACTTTTCATCTCGTTTCCCCCTATTACACCATACTCCAATAAATGCTTGTTCTGAAGTTAACTATCCTTCTAGATGATACTCTCAGCAACAAAAGTTGACCTGAAAAATAAAATTTAATTAATATCATGCTCTTTATGACTTACAAGGAAAGCTGACATCACCCTTTCCAGACCTACTTTTTAAAACCTGCTCTCTGATTATCTATTTCTCTTAGAATTGTCAGAAACATTAAATCTAGCTTACCCAGCTTGGTTAACAGGCTCATAACTTGTGAGATTTTTCAGTCCTCAGCTGCAGATCCAGCCTTTGAATTGGGAGCAGAGGTATTTTTTCCCAAGTTAGGATTTTGCATTAGACTACATCACCAAATGACAGACAAAGAAAGAGATGAAACTAAAGTTTTAGCAGAAATTGCCTCCAAGGTTAATTAATTTCATAATTGTTGTGTATGGTGCTATTATTCTTCCTGGTATCTATCAGTAACATAGGTACTAGCATGTTTGAGATGAAGACACCAAAATTTAGGCATTGAAATATAAGTACTCAGTTCAGTTGACTAAACATTGTATCTGACATACTGATGAGTCATGTCATAGACCTGATATAGTGCTGTAAAACCCATCCAAGTATCTTAGATGCTTTGACACATTTAAAATGCACACTACAGATGATAGTTACAATATATGTTTAGGGCAAGTTATCCAACTTGACCAACTTGCTGTGACTGGAAGTACAATTCAGCTGATCCAAAGTAGGTATCTGTTTCAGGGCAAGCAGCAGGTCTACAGGTGTCTGAACATAACCTTCTAGAACCAGCTGAGATGCCCAAGGGAAGGGATTGGCAGACATGATGCAAATTATCTTGCATCTCATTGAGACTTCACTCCACAGCCATCTGAAGTAGCATTTGGAAGCCAGACAAGATACTCTAGAGTGTTCTAAATTATGTTTTGCACCTGAACACTACTGTGGATCCCCCTTGACTATGAGGCTAAAGCAGCTACCTCACATGTAGATAGTTATAATCGGACACCTATTTTACGTGACAATCTCAAGCTGAATCCTGCCTCTACTGTCCTTTTTGGTAGGCTATGGCCAAATTTCCAACATCAAAAACCAAGCAGCACTGGACTCCTTTAAACTTCACAAAGCAGCAACAAGGTGACACACAAAGGGTTTTACCCTTTGCACATCACTTAAGTCTCTGAAGAATGATTTTCTATTATCATTAAAATAGGACATTGTAACTTAGAATGTAGCTTTGCTGAGGTTCATTCTCTACCAACAAAACGAATCACAACTAAAGGTGTATTCACTTACTAATCTTGTGTAGCTTTTGTTTTGTGGTGGGTTTGTTGGGTTTTTCTTGAAGAAAGGAAGGGAGACGTCTAAAAAGGTGTGCTTTTCAGATTTTTTATGCTGACTCTGGAATTTTTTTTATGATGCACAACTATTACCCTCCTCCAAATACCAGGGGATGTAATACATTTTTGAGCAGAGGTTTCAAGATTAAAAAGAATAACTTCAAAAACTAAAATTACTACCATACTTTTGAACAGGCAAAGAGACATAATACTATCAGACCTATGAGACTACCTGTATCACTTCAAATAATAAATTTTAATCACTGGGAAAAAGATATTCAGGCCAATCAAGTAAGACAAGATGGTGATAAAACACAATTGAAGCTGTTCTACTGCTTCAGGACTTGCTAATGTCAGTAAAAAGGTAAATTCCAACTACAAGTTTTATTAGTGTTGAAAATGCTGAAATGTAGCTCCACCTTCACCTTTTCAATCAAAATCAGCAACCCAAAGAACTTTTATTATATGAGATTCACAGAGTGAATTTCAGAGTAACTGCAATGGTTATGTGAAGGGCTCGACTTTTTTCTTTGACAGATCTGGGCCATCTGAGCAGGTTTTAAACCTCCTTCATCACCTTTGAGACGGAAATTAAAGAGGAGGTATGCAGTACTCGGTCTGAAAGCTCTGTAGTATTGAAAGCTAGAAGAGAAACTGAACACATAGAGTTAACCACAAAAGGATATGATGCTATTTTAATAATCAACATTAATGACAGGACTGCTAGCATGCACAAAATTAGCTGCACCTCTGTCCTGTTTGTGGTGTCTGTTGCTCAAGTCCTTTGAATTTTACTCAAAAAAAAACTAGTGTTACGCAGATCTTTGTGCAACTGCAGAAACCAAACTAACCTGGAATAACCACTGGAAGAGATAAACTAAAGAGTAAGATAGGAAAGAAAAATGGATTTTACATTTTATATTTTACTATATTTGATTTTTAGTATTAAAAATAACTTTGGATTTAAAATTTTCTGCTGTTTTATTCAACCCTTACAAGTTAGACCCAGTTAGACCTGCCAAGGAAGCCCGGTGTTGAAGGTCAGTGTGTACTATGGCATGGCAAAATGATGGATATGCTCAAAGATAGACAAACAGATAGGGACTTGAAAGAATTTAGAGGTAAGAGGAAGGGTAGTGTGTACTATGGCATGGCAAAATGATGGCTATGCTCAAAGACAGACAAAGTAAGAGGAAGGGTCCTCAAATGGCAAAGGGGAAAAAGTAGACCTAGTTCAGGAATCATTACAAGCTCATTGGAGATTTAACTGGTAAATTAAAACTCTAATGGAAAATTACTACTATAAATTATTATACCCATAAAAAGAAAAGCAAGGAGTTGAGCTCTCTTACTATACGAGTACTAAAGTAATTGTCATTACTATTCACCGGAGTGAGGGACATTTAACTTAGAAATCCAATTTTTGTCAAAGAAGGTATTTATAACTATACAGAAGTTCCTAATTGTTAGTGTGTAGTTACTAATCAAAGACATTATTTCATTCAATCACAACTGAAAAAAAAGAAAAAAATCCGAAAAAACGCCTAATGGAACAATAGATTTGGTTTCATTTTTCAAATAAAGTGTTTCTTGGACAGAAGCCTAAGTTAAAAATTGTTTAAATTAAAAAAGGAAGGACATGCACAATCTCTTCATCATTCTCCTCTTCACCAATTATGGTCTTGTCTTCTTCAGTGATAGAAAGTATTTACAATAGTTAAGAGTGAAAAGGCCTTACAAAGCAGGGTTCCACAGAAAGTTGTAGGCAGGCATGCCTTTCTCCAATGTTAGACATCTCTGGGAAACACTAATGAAATGTCTTCCACAAATGTGAAAAGAGTACAAAATAAAAATAGAACAAAAAAGAAAGAGGTCAGGTACAGTTTCCTTCCTCACAAATGGGAACGACTGTTCAATACCTTCATGAATTAGCATGATATAAGTCCTCCTGTAACAGCATTATGTGAAACAATGGGTACCCCTAAACAACAAAAAGAATATGACAAAGCATTTGTCAAAGTATGAAGTAGTATTTTTCTCACATTCTCATTTCCTTCTTTTGTTTGACTCTAGTCCCACTTCTTGTCTGGCTCAAGCCATTACTGAAGTTCCTTAACAGAGAAACTTCAGTTCTTCTTCACAAAAGAGAACAATTTAATAAACACCAAATGTCTTTATCAAGGCCATAGTCACTGGAGAACGCCATCAACAGCTGATAAAAACAAAACAGAGAAATTGTCCATTACGCTATGTCCTTTTCCAGTGGGCTGCAATTACCAACTACTTGTTTCATGAACAATTACTTAAGTTCAAAAATTCTCCTCACATGAGGCAAAAGGAGAGACTAAATAGAGCAAGGATTCTCAAATAATAGTTTCTACTAGAAACAATCACACTGTGGGAGCCAACACATCCTTACATAGAGAGCTCCAACACCCCCTCTACCTCCAAAAATACCCGTCATCTAATACCTGAAACCATTATGGTAGGCCTGACTCATCCTTTGGCAAAGACCAACTCAGAAACTATAATGAGCCAACCAACAACAATCCTAAAAGTGGTAAAACAGAGAAAGATGTACCTTTAAGTCTTTACACTCTGTCATTACTATGAACTGAACTCCACAGCCCACTGCTGAACCAAGAATATACTGTGTACACAGCAAAATTCTCCATGTTTTCTTCACAGTTTCTGTTGACGATGTAGGATGAAATACACTCATTTTCTGACTGTCGCATAGCTATTCATACACAATCAGTTCATAACTTTTTTAGGATTGTTATACGTATTGGATGTAAATGTATTTTATATGTAAGTGGAAGTACCAGCTGTAGATAAAAAGAATAATAAATATATCTCTGGAGAAGCAATAACTTTAAAGTCACAATAGCCTGGCCAGTAACTGGAAAGGTGTTCTTTCCAGGTGCTAGATAAAAGTCATACAGATCTTCTGGTCAAGGCCAGAATACATACAGAAATTAAAAGAACCAGACAGCTACAAATTGTTTCTCCAGTAAGGAGGCTATTAACTACCAACAGCTGCTTGATTTAAGATACTGAAAGAAAGACACAGAGAGATTGAAAGATGCAACTGAGAACAGCTGTGGACATAAATCACAGCTTCTTACTTTTTCCAAAAAATAGCAAAGTTTAGGTACAATTGGGTATACACCAACCTGACTTTTATCTCTTTGTTTAATGGGTAGGAAGTTTGGGAGAATAAAAAATATTTCGCTTTTTAAATCTGGCTTTGAATCACCTTAATCATTCACTAGAAAGAAATATTTTGTTTCAGTTGACAGAATTAGGCCTGTCATGTAACTATGTCAAGAAACCAAGAAAGACTGCAACTGAACTGAAGCAGTGCTGAACCAAAACGTTCCAGTTTTAAGAGAAATGAGGAGAGAAGTGAAGCTATCTCCTTAACTACTTACTCATCTGTATACTTAGCTATTTACTCAAAAGGGGTGCAAAGTTGCGTAAGGCACAAGTAAATTGTGAACTTACAGTATCCAACAGAGCAGAGGATACATATCACACCCCTCAGCTATGAAGGTGACAAGAATTTTAAGTAGCTCAAAAACCTCTGCACATTTTTCAATCATATGTATATTGCACTTATTTTAAATCAGTGTTTAACATCTACTGATTCAGAGAAAGGAATTCTTCCCCCAGGAACATTTTCAATATTGTTCGTACAAAGTACCTGTGAGAACTAGGCACAAGCTCTGATACACAAAGAATAAAGGAAGTCTATTAGAGACTTACTTTTTACTACAGCTTGAACATAAAGTTCAAACCTGAAGGATGAAGACTTTTTAAAATGTACATTTCTATCTCCTGCTATAGCAGGGTCATGAACAAAGCTTCCTTCAGTCAGTCATTTCCATATTTTGCTAAAGTGGAACTCTGAGTAGCAGAGAAAAAAAACTACAATTCATTGAAAGGTTATTGGGATTTACCAAAAGCTAAGCTATTGGCAGAATGCACGCATATTTACAGCATTTAGTTTGTATCCATTAACCAGATATAATTAACCACAATGGCAGAACAAGGATTATCTAGTAGATATTATTTGATTTAATAAATACACAGATGTAATGGAACCTGCAAGCAGCAAAGATTAAACTCACTCATCGTTACTGACTCATCTGCAATTTTTGTAAACTTTTGATTAGACACCCACTTAATCTGAAGAATTATTTTAACAAATTGAATATTATAATTAGCAAAAGAATACATGAGAATAACATACCGATTCCAAAATGTCCACATCTATGCAATACATATGAAATATTGTTTGTGTTTGTGCTTAAGTTTACTCAAAACATTCTTGTGAAGAGAAAGAGTATAAACTGATTTTTTTTATTTAGTCAAAGCAAAAATTAACTATTATCCATCCATGTATCTATTTTCATTTCGTGTTTTATTAAAACAGCATATGCAGTAGTCTTGTCTATATTATTGATGACAACATGGTGGCTACTGGACTGATATAATGGTCTCAAGGAGTTTCCAAATATAAATATATTCTAATGAAATAATCCCTAGAGCATGGATACGGAGGAAAGCTATCTAAATAACGTCCCTTCTGTTGCAGAACTGGTTTCAAATTAATTGTTTCTTTCTACAGCTATAATTATCAGGAGGAATGCAGTTAGTCAGAAAAGATGAAGTTAAAAAGTGCATAATGTTTAATAGCTCATTAAATAGAAAATATATTGTAAATTTGGGAATCAGGATGACTTGCAGCTAACTGTGAGATGATGGGTCATGGCATATGAAAAGAGACTTTTTTGGCAGGAAAGCAATTTGGTAATGCTGACTGCAGTCTGCATTTACTTGACATTCGGAAAGATCATATGACACCAATGCAGATGAGGTGAACAGTGAAGAGAAAAGGAAGGGCAAGGAGAGCTAGAGGAGAAAAAGTTAGGTTATGAGAGGCTGGGAGGATGATGAGAAAGAGGAGAATATGAGCATCATTATTGGGAGTTCAATTTTTAAAGTGGGAATGGGAACAAGGTGTCATATTAAAGAGACTCAAATGTATTCATGCAGCTATAGCGATACCTGTGTCAGCACTTTTCTCACAGAGGAGGTTTATGTAGAATTCATATAGGTGAATAATTAGTAATTTTGTAATTTCTCTCCTGATAAGAAAAATGTTATGTACCCATTGCTCTGGGTATGATTTTAAAAGCATACTTCATTTTTCAAAAGCATGAAGTGTGTATTTACCAGATGTCGAATATGCATTTATAATAATGCAACAAATCAAAGCAACTCCAAAGAAATTCTGAAACATTTAAGAACAATTATACTGTTTAAAAAAAAAAAAAAAAGAACAACTAGAACATTACACCACAGCCTCAAAGCAAAAGAAGCTCAAAACAGCTGAGCTAAGCTTAAACTTTCTCCCAGTACACTTTCACATAAACAGTGACCCAAATAATTACATGAGAGGATACAAACATGATCAGGATGGGAGAAAGCAGCTGTGCATTTGCATGGTCACAACTGAATGCACACCACAGCAGCCTGCACAAACATGAGGGTTAAATCCCCTTAAAACCTCACACAGTCATCTAAAAGCACAAAGTGATGTTTGAAGTACTGCAGCTTGTGGGCTCAGATTCCCAGAGGAAGGACAAGCAGCTTAAAAAGGGAAGAAAGTTACAGAGTTACATGGTTTTATTTTGTTTGGTTTGGACCACAAGCTGATCTATGTGGTAAAACAAAATCTGGGATCCAATTACCGAAAATATTCTATCAATGTACTGGTTTTGGTTGGGATAGAGTTAATTTTCTTAACAGTAGCCTGTAAGGTGCTGTGTTTTGGATTTGTGACCTTGATGTGCCAGTGGCCGTGGATAAGGCCACAACACAGCGGGTATACCCCTGAGGGGACTGTGGCCCATGGAGAAGGCCACACTGGAGCAGGTGCACCTCAAAGTGACTGTGGCTGTGGATAAGTCTCTGCTGCAGCAGGTGTACCCCTGGGGAGACTGTGGCTCATAGGTAAGGCTCCACTTGTAGCAGGTACACCCCTAAGGGACTGCAGGCTGTGGATAAGCCCACGCCAGCGCATGGGCAAGGGGAGGAGTTCATCGCAATGTTAAACCCGATGGTCTGGTCCAAAGGGGCCAGGGGCATACACTGTAATGGAAATACCTTTAAATTGTTGCAACCCATGATTTGAGCTGCATGTTACAGGAATTACTACAGCAGGAACTACCTGAACCAGTGGAGGACAAGCCTTACAAGAAGCAGGGCAAGTGAAGCAGTGACCCAGCCTGAGCTGGCTTTGGTGCCAAATGACTCCACACAACACACCACCTCTCATGTCTGGAGTGACCACCATAACAGATAGAACCCAAGTCATGGGCTAAATTAACTCAATGGACATTTTATGGACATTACACAGAGGTGGTCCATAGACTAAGGGAATGATATCTGTGTGTATATCAAAGGGCGGGAAGGGGAGGTGGGTGGCGAATGAGGTTGTATGGATAGTGTGGGGCCTGAGCATGACTCAAATAGTATGGAGTAAGGGGTGGAGATTGTACTGGTTTTCTCTGGGATAGAGCTAATTTTGTTCACAGTAGCTTATAAATTGCTGTGTTTTGAATTTGTGCTGGAAACAGTGCTGATAACAGAGGCATGTTTTAGTTATCGCGGAGCAGTGCTTGCACAGCATTGAGGAAGTTTTTTCTGCTTCTTACACCACCCTGACAATAAAAAAACTGGAGGTGCAGGACAGCTGACCCCAACTGACCAAAGGGATATTGCGTACCACACAGCATCATGCTCAGCACTAAAAGCTGCACGGAAGAAGGAGGAAGGGGGGATGTTTGGAGTTACGGCATTTGTCTTCCTAAGTAGCTGTCACACGCGACAGAGCCGTGCTTTCCCCAAAATGGCTAAACACTTGCCTGCCAATGGGAAGTAGTGAATATATTCCTTATTTTGCTTTGCTTGCACATGCAGCTTTTGCTTTACCTATTAAACTGTCTTTATCTTAACACATGAGTTTTCTCACTTTTGCCCTTCTGATTCTCCTCCCTATCCCACTGCAGGGGACTGATTGAGAGGATGTGTGGGGCTGAGCTGTCTACAAGGGTTAAACTAGAACAATCAAATTATAATCTTTATAAACAGAAAATAATAAAATCTCATTGTGATAAAGAGAAATGAATCTGCAGCCGGGGGGGAGGGGAATATTTCTTAAATCAGAAGCTCAACTAGCACCTGGATTCATGGCCACGTCTTTCTTTGAACATCCATTGCACAAATACCAATGTAATGTCTTGATTATGAAGGTTTGGATACTTTGGCAGTAATGTGTTTACATATTACCTTAACTCCAGTGCAAGAGATATCCCTCATAATTCTAGACTGAACAGAAAAAAGCAGGATCATATAATGAGAAGTATCAGGCAACATTAAGTGTGTTGGCTGATAATACAGTATCTACATCTATAGCATGTTATATCAGCATACAAATACTATATTTTTTCTGTCTTGATTACAGTAAGCTTATAAACCAGAACTTGCCTCACTTTATTTGCTGCTGTTACCAGACCTCAGGATAAAACTTCCCATCTTATTTAAGTATAGCTTATTTGTTAAAATACATACATAAAAAATTTTGAAGTTAAATAAACACAGGTAAAATGGTCCAGAGAGGATATTCTTCTCCTGTCATGGTGCTGAAACAGATCTTTTTTCCTGCAATCAAGCTTTAAACATGACCTCATTTCTTGCAGGAATACCATAGCCTGATACGCTTTGTCAGAAAGTGTTATTTTATTTTAGTGCCATACAGTAACATCACATTTGAAAATTTACACGATTGTAATTGTAGTTTCTAATACTATAATACAGGGTAGCTACTTGAAGCATCTTTCTGAAAATTACTCACTGTTATATAGTCTCTGTTCTGAGTCTAAGAGGGATGAAAGTTTATAAAAGGTGGGCTAACAAGCCATTGAAACAAAGCTCAAGTCTTGAATTTATACCCAGAATACAGATACAAATATAGTCGTGTCAACAGCATTCCACCTACATGCCTTCAACATGGATCACTCTAAGCAGTTAGCAACATTTATTCAGGCTCGCTTCAGAAAAGTCTTCAAGCACATAATAATTTGACTAGTCCCATTGAAGCTGCACGCTTACAGCTGAAATGCCTTACATCATCCGACCTCAGGTTTTGCCTCTCTGAGCACACAGCAGGCACACATTGTAATTTTTGCTAGTGGTGACTTTTGCAACTTGGACACTTCTACAGTAAGGACTGAACTAAGACTACTAACTCATTTTCGATAAAACATGAGACAAGCTTCAGATCGTACTGACTCTCATCTCTTACTGGAAAAGATCCAAATTGCAAACAGGTTCCTACATACAAACAGCACAGAAAGCCATTATCTTTCCTCAGAGCCATCAAACCATCCTGCATTACTCTGCAGTGCCATTAAGCACAGTGACGCAACAGCCAATGACAGATTATGGTTGAGCCTAGAACTTGAAAGGCCAAACAGATATCTTAAATGGGAACAAACAGGGAGAGCCTGTATCCAGGAAGAGTGTCCTGCATAAAGATGCTCGGATGAGCAGGGAAAGACATTTGGTGACATAAAGGCTGCACCATACCCTCTCCCATTCCATGACACAACATATTGGGTGGGTGGAGGGCTGCATGCCACATAGCTAACTGGTCTGTGGCGCAATGGACCAGAGGCCACAGCTCTGCCTTATCAATATGTGATGAAGAAACTGCAGTGGGGGAGTGGAAGAAATCCAATATGAGAGTATCACTGCAAACATGAGAGACTTGTCAGGTCTGTGCTCCCATCTCTAAAAGAACTGGTGTGAGACTGCATGTTACTGACAGATTTATTTTAGAAATTTATTATATCCTGCTTGCAAAAGGGGAAAACAGAGCAAAGCCAGTACACTAAGCAATTGCAGTTTAGTTCTAGTAAGTCAGTTAAAATATCCAGTACTGCGATACCACTTCCTCACATTTCAAGAAAGAAATTGCTTTATTGGATCCAGCCAGTGGTCCATCTAGTCCAGCGGCTTCCCTTCAAATACTGGATCTTAATTTTACAACAGAGGGCAAAAAAATCTCCCACACAGAGAGAAGACAGATACAACCAATACTCAAAACCAGGTTATCTATTTTAAAAATGTTTCATATCAATCCATTTCTTAACATTTTGCTATTTATACAACCGAATAAGTTTGTTGAATCATGCTTGCGCATTTATTTACTTGTGAAGTTTGTCAGTCTAAAGCACCTTATGTGGCCTTAGCTCCAATTCGTGATTTAAGCACAGAAGATTACCAAACACCCACAAGTCCAAAAAAAAACTCTGCGTGCTTTCACTTACGTGCTACCCTGTACTAAGGCTCTCCTCTCAGCACTGTTAAAGGGATGCTCACACTAGAGGCAGCTGTATTCAATGCTGTCCTAGTGCCGAGGGACCCGTGTTCAAGTTTCATATTACAAGATGAGCAAGATGTCAAGTGAAGCTACTGGAAAATGTAAGCTATTAACATAGTATGGATTATGAGGTTTGATAAGCTTTAAACAAGGGGAAAAAAAACACAATTTCCCACTTTTTACACATGTAATTATAAAAGTGATTCTTCCATACTGCAAAAGATACAGGAGCTATTCCTGTAAGTGTTTACTCACGCAAGGACTAAGGACCAAATCCATACAAAGCATTTTCTAGTGCTACTTCAAGCAATAGCTACAGCTACAATGCATTCTACAAATCAGTGTCCTGACACAGCTGAAGAGAAGAAAAAGCTCAGAAAGCTTTTTTTAGTGACTTCATCCCACTTTATGTAAGAATGCAGTGTCCTGCCATAACTAGTACTGTAAAGCATGATGTCTTTATTATTCTCTCTCTTCTATCTCCAAAGCATTTTTCAAAGCATGAAAGAAGCTCTGTAAAAATGCCTTGAATTGTTTATCTTAAAAGTGACTGTTTTGCACTAGCAGTATGAAAAAGTATATTATATGGCCATTATTATTTTGTCTTCTCTTTTGATAAATAACTGACTATATATGGAAAGCAAGAGTGGCTGGCAAGGGTGTATAAAGAATTAAAGCACAAAAATCACTATCTTCCCAAGTTCTACCAAGAGCAAAAGGAGATAGGTCTGTAGCTGTCACCAGGAAAAAATGAACACTACTGTTGATGTTCGTACATTCATTCCTATGTCTGATGAGCTTTATAAATCTGAACTGAGTTATGAGGAGGAGTGTTTTGAAGTACATATTAACAGCTTACTGAACCAAATAACTGTGCCAAATTTCCTGATGAAATAGCTCCATGAGTGGGACTCTGTTTCAAAAAAGTATTTCAAATGTGAAGGTGTGCACTTACAATGGATTCCGTGAAGCTCTGTATACTATGTAAATGTTTTCTCATCCTAAAAAAAAAAAAAAAAAAAAAAAAAAAAAAAAAAAGGATGAAGTGTGGATTAGCTATAAGAAAAGCGGACGGTGAGAAAGTCCTGCAGCCCGGTGCGGCTCCAGCCCTTCCGCCAGCTGCGTACGGTCCCGGTTCAGCCCCGCCGTCAGAGGCAGGGAGGAGAAGCCGGCGCGTCCTGCAGCAATCCCTCCGTTAGAGCATCTCTGATTGGTGTGCCTCTCGCACAGCGCGGCTTCCCCCGCCCGCCGCCCCCTGCTCCCTCTTGGGAAAAGTAATTGGAGAGCGAGAGCTTCACCTCCGCCAGCAGCAGCCTCCCCGCGCCCAGCCTGCGCGCACCGCCCCGCGGAGAGAGGCAGCTCCGAGCGCGCCCTGCGCAGGGGGTGGGCGGCAGGGACGCCCTTGTCCTCCCCGGTGTTTATCCGGCTCCCCAGCCCCTTTAACGAGGCAGCAAGTCTCTGCCGCCGTCGCTCTGTCTGACCGAGGAGCGGGGCTCCGCCACCTCCCCCGCGGCCCGCGCACACCGGGGCTGGGCCGCCTCGCCCCGCCCGCCCCCTCGGCACGGCGCGGTGCTGCTCTCCCCTACGCTCCTCTCCCCTCCCCAGCGGCGCGGCGGGGGGTGCGAAGTTTCCGCACAGGCGCACGTGGCCAGGGAGAGGCGGAGATCCCCGCGGATCCCCGGCAGGGCCGAGGGGTACGGCCGGGACTCCCGCGGGACGCCCCGTCCCCTCCGGCGGGAGGCTGGGCGCGGGGCGAGGAGTGAGCCGCCGGGCCGGGCCGGGCCGGGCTGGGCAGCTCCCCTGGGGGAGCGGGGCCGCGGCTGGAGCGGGGGCAGCGGCAGGAGGGACGCGGCGGCGCCGGCAGCCAAAAGCTGGGCTGTGTCTCCCTCCAGAGGGAGAAGGCGGTCACGCACGGCAGCTCCGGCGGCGGGAGAGCCCAGCTCTGCTTCCCCGGGTGGTGCCCGAGCGGTGGGGTCGCGGGCTTGGGAGGCGGCAGGGGAGGGTGTTAGGTGTCAGAGCCTGAAAGCCTCTTCTCCCTCTGCTTAAGGACGGGTGGAGTGTTGCAGTCCTCTGCCACGACTGTTGATTAATAGAGGGAAATGTTAGTAGGTGATGATAAGTAAAAACATAGCTTGCTGATTTCAGTGTTTCATGATCTTCAAAGGGGATGCAGAGAAGGAGAGGGGAGGGAGCCAAAGGAGGTGAAAAAGGGCCCTCGTGTGTTACAGTAATATCAGAGACAGTGTCTCAGTTTTCTCCTAGAATTCTTACCCACTCCTAGCCTAAATAGGGATGAATGCATGCAGCATTATGAAGTACTGATATACTTAATCATCTGTTGTCTATTTCTAATGAATACCAGCCAGTATAATAGCAAGCTTTCTGAAAAGAAGCTTTTGTTGAGTCCTTAACTGTCATCACGTCTTATATGATGTTGATGGTCAACCCTGTGAGAAATAGAAGAGGGAAGTGAAACATTTCCCCAGTTGTTACTGTTCATGCTGGAGTTTTTCCACATAAGTAAGGATCTGTAGAATGTTTGAATTATTTTTTTCAAAGCAAATACAGACCTAAAGGTCCATGCAGTCAAAACAGAAAAGCCAAAATGAAGGCTTACTGTTGACTACCAGGATTGGATTGGATGAATTGTAGGATGAAATACAGAGGCTGGTAGGGAAAGGGCAAGTTAAAAGTAGCCTGGTATGTGGCTGTCACAATCGCTGTTGTAGCAAGCTCTGCAGTACACATACACGCCTGGATGCAGACTGCAGCCAAATTAAAAGGCTGCTGGTTGTAAAGACAAATGTGTTCTTATCTCATTCACTGGAAGCTGATACAATAACATCATGGTTTCCCTAGTAAATAACTGTGTTTCTACATTTGCAGGCAGCTAAAAATAATGCTGAGGTAACTGAAACAACCAAGAACCTGCTACTATCAGTGGTGCAATTTCAGTACGTTGAGGTAGACCCAAACTAATGTGGATCCACAGAGGCTGGATGCTCCTGACCCAGCAATGCAAAATGACCAGGGATCCTGAATACATAGGGGAATGCTATGTACTTTACTGTTGTATGGATCAGTGTAGGACAAGTATTGTTACTGGATTAAAAGCAAAGTACACTGAAAATGCAACCACAGCAGCTAAAACGCAGCTACAGCAGCTGTTGCACTTTAGATGTAGCAAACACCTTGTAATTATAGGAGCACATATACCTATATTAGCTGCATGTATCATTACACTCAAGTTGCCTGTGTGCTGTGGGACCAAAGGATACTTGGTAGTTTTATATTTGTGTCCTGCGGTTACAGAAATCGGGCAAACACATCTGGAGACACAGAACTATTATCACCCAGTTAAAACAATACAAACAAGTCAGGTGCAAACAACAGAAGAAAAAACAGTAGACAAAGCAATAGATAAGATGACCTGTTTTGAAACACAGGGATTTTGAACGGCGAATCTTGGAAGATACAATCATTATTTACAGTGTGAGGCTGCTGCACATGAGCAGTTGTTCTAGATCACTTTGCCCAACATCTGAAAATCTGAACAAATCCACAGATTGTGTGGCACCATGCAGAAACACATGCTTTCAGGGAGCTTTTCTACGTGCTTTCACAGTATGATCAACACTCCTGGTAAGAACTAAAAAGATCCATATGGTGAGTTAACCTTGGCTGGATGCCAGGTGCCCACCAGGCCCCTCTATCACTCCCCTGCAGCAAAATAAAGGGGGAGAAGAAGATGAAAAACTTGTGGGTCAAGATAAAAGCAATTTAATTAAAGCAAAGGCCAAGGCCATGCACAGAAACAAAAGGTAAACAAAGATGTTATTCTCTGCTTCCCCTCAGTAAGCGATGTCCAGCCACCTCCCAGGAAAGCAGAGCTTCAGGATGTGCAGCAGCTGCTCCTGGAGACAAACCCAGTAACAAATGCCCCCCTCCTCCTCCCTGCCCTGGGCTTTTATGGCTGAGCTGAGGTCACATGGTATGGAACAGCCAATCCGGGTCAGCTGTCCTGGCTCCGCCCCCTCCCAAGCTGTGTTACAAACCCCCTGCTGGCTGCCAGTGTGACACTCAGCACTGGGAGGCTGCTGTGGGGATACTGACTCCAGCTCAGCCAGACCCAATACAATCCATTGCACCTATACAGTGCAGCTGGTTTTACAGATGCCTACTTACTAAACCTGACTCATCTCCAAAAGTGCGTGCTGCACATACACAATATAATAAATTTTCCATTTTCTGGAAATACCAGATTGGCAGTCTTTGTCCTACACAGCCTGTGTTTATATCTTTCTTGCTGGAAAATTCCCAGCTGAATATTGTGGCTTTAGAACACATTATAGTAACAAAACACAATTATTGTATGGATGGTCTCTCTTTCTTTCTTCAGCTTGTTTCGGTTTTGAGTTAGTGTCATTATTTCTTACTTTTCATCAATTTGTAAGGCTCTTCCATGTGCTAAAAGAAAAGCATAAGACATGAAAATGGGCATTGGCACTCGCAACAGGTATAGAGCTTGGAACAACTTCAGCACTTCTATTTTAAGCATAGCATAAAAATCAGGAAAGTAACAAGTTAATAATAAGTTGTTTCTGAATTGTTGCATATATGTGGATCTGGTATGTATATTTTTTAAACACCAATTTTACTCAGAGACACGCATGTCCTGAGCTGCTAAATAGAGAAAAATAAAATTCATATTTCAGTAGTCACATGTAGATTTTGCCTCTAAGAAATGATGAGTTCAGTAATGTCTACCAACAATTTTGCTGCCTTATCTTTCCCAAGACACCCCCCTCCCATCACCCACCATGCTACTAATCTAGTCAAACTAAAAGTGCCAGTTGTGGCACTGTTCTTCAGTTTAGCAGCTAGGTTCTTGGTTTCTCATTTTGTTCATAAAAATTAGGTTTTTACCTGGGTCTTCCATCTCTTTTAATATTGAACTTCAGGTACTAAAATAAGCAGGGACACAGACCACAGCTCTCTTCAGGAATACCTCAGGGTAAGGAGACTCATAGTAACTTCAAGCCTGATTTGCAGGAGCATCCTACAACAATCCTTTATTGCCATCCCCTAAAGCTGGGGAAGAGGAAGCACGTATTCCAAAAGACAACTGCTGTATATTATTTGTGGTTGTCATCCTGACACTCTGTGAGCTGGGACAGTCCAACAGTGCCTAGCAGTCCCCCTTACAAGGTGTATACAGATACACAGTTACATACTCATGTTTTTCTCGTAGGTGAAAATCTAGTCCACCAAGTCTAAAGCTCTGGTACATTCCAAATATTCACATACAGAAACAAAGGTAATTGGCTCATGAAAAACTGATGGAAAATGGAAAGGCAATGGAGAAAAGTTATTCTGGGGTTCTTTAATAAGTCTCCCACAGGCATTTATTAAAATCATGCTGGTTATTGGATTTTGAAGGAAATAGGGTTTTTAACTAGCATACTGGAATCGTCACTGATCTTTCAAAGCTTCCACATAAAACAGAAAAAGCTGACTGCAAAAATAACAGAAGTAACCATTCTCTCTTTTCTACAGCACAAAAGTGATACAGATAAACACTTGTGATTATTTTTTTACCATTTAAAACCATACTCTTAAGATATGAAAAGACATGGATTGCTTATGCATGCTAACATAAATGCTGCTCATAGAGTAATGCCATCTTCCAGGACGAAAAAAACAGATATATGCACATATTCTATGTCAGTTTGGAAGCAAGACTGTTGCTTTTAATTAAGAAGAGAGAAAGTTGTGAATAAGAAAAAAAAAAATGGGTTGGAAGGGATCTCTAGAGGTCTGGTTGGGCTGAGGATCCAAACCCTAGTCATGGGTGAGCTGACTTCAAAGTTAGATCAGGTTGCTCAGGGCTGTGTCCAGTGGTTTCAAGTATCTCCAAGGACAAAGATTCTACCTACCAGCCTCTCTGGCCCTTTTCCAGCATTTGACCACCCCCATCTTGGAGGATCTTCTTCCTTACATCCAAGCAAATTTCTCAGAATTTCTCCCTCTGCCTCTTATGTCCACTGCCTCTCATCCCTCTGCTGTGTGCTTTCAAGAAGCCACTGGCTCCATCTTCCCTGTAACCATCCATAAGTAGCTGAATACAGTAGACAGATACCCCATTTCCATTCTTCAAAGTGGCTGAACAAACACAGCTTTCAGTTTTCTTGTATGTCATGCCTTCATCACTGCTAGGACACACTGCTGACTCATGTTCAACTTGTTCACCAGCATCTACAGGCATTTTTCTGCAGAGGTGTTTTTTAAATGGTAGGTGCCAAGCTTTTATTGTTTCATGGGTTTATTCTGTCCCAAGCGCTGGACTTGCATTAGTCTTTGCTGAACTTCATGAAGTTTCAGTCAGCTCACTTGTCCAGTGTGTTCTGATCATTCTGAGCTGCAGCCCTGCCCTCCAGTGTATTGACTGCGCTCCAGTGTCCAGTTCTGGGCCCATCAGTTCAAGAGGGACAGGGAACTGCTGGGGAGAGTCCAGCGCAGAGCCACGAAGATGATGAAGGGAATGGAGCATCTCCCTTATGAGGAAAGGCTGAGAGAGCTGGGTCTCTTTAGTCTGGAAAAGAGGAGACTGAGGGGTGACCTAATTAATGTTTACAAACATGTGAAGAATGAGTGTCAGGAGGATGGAGCCAGGCTCTTCTCTGTGACATCCAGTGATAGGACAAGGGGCAATGGGTTCAAGCTGGAACATAGGAGGTTCCACTTGAATATGAGAAAAAACTTCTTTACAGTGAGGGTGACAGAGCACTGGAACAGGCTGCCCAGAGAGGTTGTGGAGTCTCCTTCTCTGGAGACATTCAAAGCCCGCCTGGATGCGTTCCTGTGTGATCTGATCTAGGTGTTCCTGCTCCGGCAGGGGGATTGGACTAGATGATCTTTCGAGGTCCCTTCCAATCCCTAACATTCTGTGATTCTGTGATTCTGTGATTCTGTGATTCTGTGACTGCTCCCCACAGCGATGTCACCTGCTCAGAGTGTTTGCCACTGTCACCCAGACCATTAGTGAAGACTGTAAGCAGTATGGGCTCCAGTACCCGACACTCAGGAATGCCACTAGTGACCAATCACTGCTCTTTAAGCCTCACAGTTCAACCAGTTTGCACCCATTTTATAAACTACCCACCTAGCTCATGTCTGCCCAGATTGTCTACAAGGATGTTACGGTAGACCTTGTCAATAGCCTAACTAGAGTGAAGATAAACACCACCCACTGCTCTCCCCTTCCCCACACAGCCAGTCATTTCATTGTAGAAGGCAATCAGGTTGGTCAGGCAGAATTTGTATTTAGTAAATCCATACTGACTCTTCCAAATCACCTTCTTGTCCTTCATGTATGTGGAAATGGCTTCCAGGATATCTTTCTCCACAACCTTCCTGCAGACTGACTTGTAGTTCCCTACATCCTCCTTCTTGCCGTCTTGAAAACAGGCGTATTTACCATTTTCCAATTATTCGGGACCCTGTCCTGTTACCATGACCATCTGCAGATGACAGAGAGCATGTCTCTCAGTGTCATTATCCCACTCCCTCAGGGCACTTGGATGCAGAGTGCACCTCGTCCCCCGGACTACCATATGTCCCTTTTGCTTAAGTGGTCCCTATTGATCTTCTGTCAGTGGTGATACTTTACTCCCACAAACTCATCCACAAAGGAGAGTTAAACAATCCTGAAGAAATCCTGTGATGAATGCTGTTTGTCTGACCTACCCCATAGAATATCATATGAATGGATCTTTCTTCTTACTATTTCATCAAAAAGAGCAAAATCCCTCAGGCTGTGAGAACTGTAGCTATTTTGATATATAAAGATGCTTCTTTCTCATACTTCGTAAAGCACTTAAGCTCCCTAAAGGAGAAAGATTTAAAAACTTGCACTCCTCATTTCTCATTTGCCACCTCTCGACAAGTCACTACTGAGCTTTTCAGATCTTTTATGTATCATCATAAGGCACCTTACTTTCTCTGCACGTTAGAGACTCTGTGCTGCCAGGCATAGCTTCTGAGTCTTGCTCTGGGTGAAGCATGTACCAAAAAGTTACATGTTGCAATATTTGTGCTGTGGCTTCTAAATTTCTTTTTTCATCTAGGCTCTAATCCATGTGAAAAGCAGAAAAAAAAAACACCAGAAGAATTCAGATCAAAAGCAGAACAATACTTGTCCTCTCCACCTTTTGGGAATAGCCTTAAATTTTCTTTTTAACAAGTGATTTTCTTATATATTTGGTTATAGCATAAGAAGCAACAGGTCTGTGCTTCATTAGACCAAAAGGAAGAGTCCACAGGCCAAACATCTGGGGAGTGACTACAGGTTCTATTGCACAACAAAGGTGTAAATTACAAAAATAGTAAGTGTAGTGCTGGTTTCTTATTGGAGGTACAGCAAGTATTAGTCATGAGCTTGAGAAAAGTTCCAAACTATATCCAGGAAAAAATATTAGCTATTTTTCCTTTTTTTTTTTTTAAAAAAAAAACCAACTATTCCTCCACATACATCTGTTGGACTCAGAGCAAGAAACAGAAACAATCACTAAATTAGGCATCCAGAGAAAGAAATCAATAAGAAGGAAAACAAAAAAAACAAAACCAAAAAAACCAGGAGAAAAAGTATTCACACACAACTGGCCTAAATTTGGGTTACGATATTATAGAACTCATTCATGCATGCATTTGTCTTCATCTGATACAATATGGTAGTTCCTGTTTTCCTGCGTATCAAACAGCATCATGCTACACGGAACTCCAAAATGAATAAATATTTTATCCTTGGTTAAGTGTATGTTAATTTTTTTTCAATTTTACATTACAGGTTGCATTCTAGACAAAATGGGGAAAAAAAACCAGACCTCCTTACCTCATGAGATTTTAATCTAATTTTTAAATAAGTATAATTATTTCCAAAAATATGTATTGAATTATTTTCATGAATTAATTATGTTTATATAATTAAATTATATTAAAGGAAACAAGATCTTGTGAAAACAGGAGGTTAGGCAGACCAGGAGTAGTAAAGGTAAGTAAGGATCAAGCTGATTTCCAAAAACAAATACTACTTATTTTTTTCTGAAACCTCCTTACTGAGGGCAACATGCGTTGGCAGACTTGAGAACTCATCTACCAGAAGGATTAAACTTCACTGTGGAGATTCATAGTGCCATTTATTATCTCATGATATAGCATTTTCTAATCTATGTAGTGTCATTTTAAAAACAGACATCACAAATTCTGGTAAAAAAAAAAA
>WKFP01015208.1:182679-201122 GCA_011057875.1 Pterocles orientalis | reverse complement strand
CTCCCCCTGATCAGGTGGCCTGTAGCAGACCCCAACCACTAGATGCCCTATACTGGAACCATCCTTGATTTTTACCCATAAGCTCTCGACCTGATCGTGGCTGTTCCTCAGACACAGCTCTTCACAATCTATCCCCTCTTTGACATAGAGGGCAACTCCCCCACCCCTCTTACTTTGCCTATCCCTTCTGAAGAGCCGATATCCCTCAATGGTGGTATTCCAGTTATGGGAGTCATCCCACCATGTTTCTGTGATAGCAACAAGGTCATAACTTTCCAAGTGCAACACGGTTTCCAGCTCATCCTGCTTATTTCCCAGGCTGCGTGCATTGGTATAAAGGCACTTCAGCTGGGTTTTCTGTCGCACCGCCTCCATAGAGGATACAGGATCCCCTAGAACAGCAGTATCCCCCTTCCGTACTCCATCCCTTTGCACTCCACCCTCTTTGCCCATCAAGTTTGGTACGAGGCCTCGAACAACCCTCTCAACCCCAGAGGTCCTCATTTTGTCCCCTTCTCCCCTAATGGTCCCTTTTGAGCTATATTTATAGAAACGGGTCAATTCTGTGAAAACTTAGAATTAATCTAAACAGACTTTGACACGACTGACATGTTAAACAAACTTTAGCAGCTTCATGTTTAAAATATCATTCTCAGCAGATGGATTCAGAGCCATTTCAGTGTCTGGTAACAGCTATACAATTAGTAAATCACTTGTGGGAGTCATATCCAGCAAAACTTCTTAATGGTATACCTGGAAACTGCACACATGGATAAGCATAAGCCAATTTACTCCTTATGTAAACAAGTTTGAGAAATGATGATGACAGTTGTTCAAACACAAAGTCCATACACCTTATTAATCTCCTGGAGTTAGATTTGGGTATGTTGGTGTTTGTTTTGGTTTGGGTTTGGTTTTTTTTTTAATAATGTAATATCAACATAATACAGCCCAATACGAGTCTTCCCTTCACCCTCTCCACACTGGCACAGTATATGCTTACTCAGTTTACCTCCACTCTGACACTCCCCCAAGCACAAGTTTTCTCTGTCGTGATAAGCTTGTCCTTCATCAGGAATCATGGAATCATTAAGGTTGGAAAAGACCTCAAGGATCACCAAGTCCAACCGTCAACCCAACACCACCTAACTCACTAAACCATGTCCCTATGCACCACATCTACACATTTCTTGAACACCTCCAGGGATGGTGACTCCACCACTTTCATGTTTACTCTTCATGTTTACTCTTCTCCTGTACTGTCAATACTGCAGATAACTGTGGGGCGAGGACAGCTTTCAAACCTAGTGTCCAGTTATACCCGCCTTTCTTCCAGGGTAACGCGTACTACCATTATGTGGTACACATCTTTTGATGTCCATGGGTCCACTTACTAAATGGAGACATCTGGATTCAATCATAAACACTGACAGAATATATGAAGTGAAGACTGCAAACTTAATACACTGAAAATGTTCATCTCAAGGGGGAAAAAAAGTACCCAGCCTAACTTCATCCTAGTGGTTTTTTTCCCACTCGTCAGTCCTGTGCTCTGCACTAATGGCAGCCCCTCCTTTTGCATGGACTGCAACCAGCCCCTCCCTCCAGCCAAAGTACGAGTTTCTCTTGCACAGCGATATACCCAAGGGAAATTCTCTAAAATGTGGGAAACATTTCTATGCAAATATTACCTGTAAAATACATTTTTAAAAGAAGTCTAAGCACAAAAGCTTCAGGCCGATAGCAGCCTGTGCTGTGCCTCTGGATTTTGCCCAGTTCAGAAACCCAGTCCCACAGCCGGTGTGGGGTCCGGACATCTCCAGCCACTGTCCTGCCTTCCGCCGCCCGGGTATTTACCTGCAGGGAAATGGGGCGGGAGGTGCGGGGTGGTGCGGGGTGGTGCAGGGTGGGAGGGAGCAGAGCAGGGCCCAGGGGCTGCAGTGGTGGTTGCTGCACTGACACCGCCCCACCCCTGTGCCCGCCAGCCCCCGCGCCGGCCCCTTAGCCAGCTCTGACCCAAAGGTCTTTTAAACCACCTCTCCTGCTTCACCACCACCTCATAAAAAAGATATAATAAGATGTTTTATGTGTTTGTTTGAAGAACCTTGTAAATTCAAAAGGAAATAATTTAATTTTACAGGGTTGGCTGTCAGTAAATTATTCTTTTTTTTTTTTTAACATCATAGGTTGAAGGTTGTTCCAAATGTCAACAGTAAAATAATTTTGTCAGTATTTGAACATGGCATATCAGCCTGACCTACACTGACTGACCATCTCTTGAAGTACTTCTTGCTGTTTTTTTCAAGGGAAGTCTTGAATAATCTACAGCATTTACATTAAACTCCCAAATAAAAAAGAGTATATCTGTATTTCAATTGCTAATGTGGCATATTTTAAAATACTTCGTACCTATTTGAGCATCAGTTAGCAAAAAAAGGAAAAACTGGAACACAGATTCTTGCAGCCAGAAGCAGAGAGCAGCAACAGAACATGCTTTGTCTTAAGAACAAGGTTCAGAAGTAGGCTGAGGTTAAAGCACCCAAGTCAGTGAGGTATCTGAAGAGATACAATAGGTGCCTAACCATGTCTGTTGATATATACCAAGGAGTCCAGCTACACAGGTAAGCATATTCTCAAAGCCAGACTTTCATATTCCCATGCCATCTTTCCCCCATAAATCCTCAATCCTGTGCCTTGGACCTGCTTTCAGTCTTGATCAGCCATGTGTATTGCAGGAAATAACCCGAGATTTAGTTTCTCCTAAGCACTCTGTGGCAATTTGAGCCCAAGCCCTTGTTAGGCCATCACAAGAAATAAGTTGTGGGCTTTGTTTGGTACATGTAGGTCTGCTCTGCTCCTCAGTGTAGGCATACCCATAGTACATGAGGACTACAACCCTCATTCTCATTGTCAGCAGGATTTCCTCTACTAAATCTATCATTTAGGCAGAGCTAACACCCCTGGATGTCTACACCCCTACACATTTATCATTTTGCCACTCAGCAATTGGGAAGCGACATGGCTAACGATATCACCACAGATGACAAGCTGTTGAGAGGCTTAATATGCATCAAAATACAGGATACCCAAAGCTGAGCGAGCCTGCCAAATCCCCAGTGCTGAGCCTAAACTCAGTGTTTTGACTCCCCTCTTATTTTCCCTTCACGTTTCCATGTAAGCCACTTCTCCCTTCCAATTCTTTTAATGCAAATCCCAAAACTCCTGGAGCCCCCCAAGTCCAGGAGGCACATTCCCCAACAGTGACCTAGTGCCCTGGGCCCTCCCTTATACCTGCTCAGGGAAACTTCTGGCATAACCCAGTAAGCCCTAACAGGATTCCTTGCATAGCCCTGGCCCATCACACAATGAGAATCTTTATCCCATCGTATGACAAATACCGGGAATAGCAGGATGTCAGTAGACGGTGAAGTCTGTACACCTCCATACACATCTCTTCCACTCATAAAGCACCGAATACTCACCACCTGCAGTACCCCAGGGCTGGAAGGCTGGTATTAAACTATTTTAGCATACAGAAAGCACTGTGCATAGCATCACCGCACCTCCTTGGGACCAAGGAGGTGTAAGTTCAAGTCCATGCTATATTTGGGCAGGACAGGGACTTTAAAAGAAATCTAATATTCAAGCTAAGTGTCCTGGCTACTGTATAGCTTGTCCATCTTATTTTCCCTGATTTTTTTTCTTTTTTTACCAAAAGAATAACTGCCCAAGAAGATGATGTGGTTTAAGCACATAACTCCAGGAGAATGTTCATGCTCAGGATTCTCAGAAAAGAAAATCTGAAATGGTTGTGCACCAAAGCATCTCATATTTTCCACATTTAATTCCTACTTAGATTATAATTTTCCACATTTTAATGCCAGGCTACCTTAAGTGCTTCCCACGCCACGGGTTTCTGATGCCCCTTTTCTTGGGTGCCAGTTCTCCACAGCTACTTTTAAGAGGCCCAGGACCTAAGCTTGATGCTAAACCCATGCAAGCCCTTGAGATTTCCATATTTACCAAAAATTTAACTTTAATACCTTTAAATTTTAAACCTTTCAATAAGTGCACATTTGTAAGTGCAATGTTATGAACAAGGCCTAGGAAACGAAATGGCACCTTGAACTATTTCAATTTATCAGTTACAATGATTAGCACTTAACATAGTTGGCAAGCTATAATTCTGGAAAAAGTCCCTTAGAAAGGAAGTGGAATTACCTTTCAAAATATTTAATTAATTTCACCATTTAACTGGATTTTTCTGCATGGGCAGTGGATACATGTTTTTTTTCCAGACACAGATGACCCGGCAGGAAAGGCTACACCCTTCCTGTTGGAGGCAACCTCTGTCTTTGACTTGCCATTAGATGTGTTTTTGTGAACTCCTTCCAATGTGTTTCATAATTTTGAGGGTTGAAAAGTACATGAGAGAGAACAGAGGACAATAAAAGTTACTATGAAAGTTATTAGTTAATAATTCTCCTTCCCAGTGGATAACTATACAAACAAAAGCTGCCTATATCATATTTGAAGTTTAGGTAGTAGTTACTAGAAGTAACTGAACTATGAAAATATGCAAATTCTTTTTTTTTTCCAGACTGCACAGGTTAATCCCTAAATTAAGCTTAACTTTTCAGGTTTTCCAAATGTTTATGTGAGGTTGCTTTGACCGTTCTTCTCTATAATTTTTATTTTTAGACAAAGAGATACCTAATGCTTTTTCAGTTAGGAGTTTTTGACCTGAGTTTATCAGGCAGCTGCTTAATACCACTGTTTCCTTTATGCTTCAGAAATATCTTATTTGCAAATTTAAATCACCTTTACCCAGAAACAGCTTCCAAGCTGATATAAATGACGATCTGTTTCTAATTTCTCCAAATTTGATTATAAATGGACATTAATTTAGCTTTCAGCCCTTATAAAATTAAAAGCACTGCAATCCTCAGTGAATCATCTTAATGCAAAATGCAAGCACATAAGCCAGTTTCATTAAAAAACAAGTGAAGCCACCACTTCAGTCTTCATGGCAATAGGATTTTTTTCCCAGGAGACAGCATTTCATCTCGGGTGCTTAGGTGTTCAAAGACAGAAAAGAGATGTTTCACTCTTCTGAAAGGATAGTTAATGATTAATAGGAAAATAATACAATGATCTTGCTTTTCTAAATAAAAAAAAATAACTTTATGCCAGAAAGAATACAAACCAGAATACCACCATGGAGCTGTCACTACTTATTAACTTCTGAATTATCGTGACAGTGCTTGCTACTTTTCAGTCTTGTATTTACCTCTCAAAATTCAGAAGGCACTTGAAGCAGGATTCATCTCACCAAGCATTAGCTGCCTAACAATTAATTCTCTAGGTTTCCTTTATAAACAACAGAAAGACACCGCCAAAGAGCAGTTTATCACCTTAACACAGAATGGATGAATCATCCCTTAGAAGAGGCCATCTCTCTTTATCGACTAACGAATGACAGTATCAAACCAGCTAAGACTACATGTAACCTTTAGATATTACAGTGAGATTAGATGAATTCTATACATGGTGAATGAAGACAAAATACACTTCTTTTTCTCATACTAATACATTGCAGGGGCGGGAGGGGGGGTGGAAGTAAGTGCTTTTTATGGTATGTCCACTCTTTTATTTCCCTTTAAGTCAACTGAAAATTTGTAGCAAAAGGAATTGAGAAATCAGTTACAACTTCCAGCTACGAGCCAGCTTCCAGAGGTACCAAACACCTCAAAATCTTTCTGTGGATTCTTCTAATTTCAGGGTTATATTATCTAATTGTAGAATGGAACAGAAGATTCAATCACTATTTCAGACAGTCTGCCACACCTCCGTGTGGTACAGAAAAGGCACTGCTTAACAATTTTCTACTCTGCGAAAACAAAATAAGCTTTTTTGTTATCTGCTGTACAACCATATTTTTACCCTTAAACCCACCTATGTACAAGAAATTCAAGCAGCTATCTACAACTATACCTATATATCTATATATCTCTCTATAGGTATTATCATGTAGTTAAGCTTCATCGAGTTTCTGCCAAGTAGTGATTTGATCATCAGCAGAGTTATCCAAGCTTGTCCAAGGTCACACAGAACTAGCATCATAATTTAAATTAAAGCTCAATGAGTGCTCCAGGAGTGCTTAAAGTCATACATGAATTAGCATCACATATACGTTACAAAAACATGCCAGAACAAACCTCTACCATAGCCATACTCAAATAGGAATAAAGTTTGTAATTGCCAGCAATTGACACTGAAGAACCCAAGGAAATGTTAAAAACTCTTAAGTTGTTTGTAACAGTTTACATCCTTTTTGTGTCAGTTTGGTATTTTGTTTCCTTAGCACAACATAGCTTTTGGCAAATTAGAGACAAATCTTTCTGGTTTTTTAAAATGTAATCCAGATCCTTTTATCTATCCATGCTCCTATTTATTTTATTTGCAATGTAAAACATTTAACTAAAGCATGCATGCTGTTCAAGAAAAGACTTACAAAGGAATTGACAACACAGTTTTAAAAGTCAGAATATTTTGTATCTAGAATGGCTAACACTAAATATTTTCATTGTGCTTTTTGCCTCAGCTCAAATACGAAAAAGATATTGTGCTTGTTCCCAGGCGCAAACATGAAGAGTAAGACCTCCTACGCATACAAATATGTTCCCTTAGGTGTTATTTGTATCACCCATTGAAAACGCCTCTCGTAACTCATGCAGTCTTCTCCAGGTGAGGTGACAGAAACATCCTTTCTCTCTTCACTGTGCAGGATGACTCTGTCCCCGGCTGAGGATACGAAGCAGCTGGTGAGGAAACCCACTGGGGCTGCTACGACATTTACACCCAGGTCTAGACATAGACATCACAAAAGTCATCAAGAAAAGGCTTTCTTTATTCCTCGTTTTCCTTGTCTTTTATATATTGCCTATTACTTAAAACTATCAAAAATGTAGCACAATACTTATTTAGACTTAAGCTATTATATACTTTCAAATTCTCATACTTTAAAATCATGTTGAACTATATAATATACCCTTATGAGGGACAGATACTATATTTTTAAGGGAAATGCTTTTCAAATGTTGAATTATTGATATAAGTAAAGTAATCCTACTGCCTGTAAAGGAGGATGGACCAGTAAAAAGCTGCCTTACTCACACAGGAAAGAGAGAGAGTTTTAAAGAGTTTCTTTATTGTCTTCCCTAAGGCACTGGTGAGGCCGAGCTCTACTCACTCATTGGTGACCAAACCCCCACTCACCACCATCACTGACTGTTCCGCTTCACAATGGGCTGGAAGTGGAAATCACTTTCCCTCGTACGATTACAAGAGGCAGTTTGATCCCATTGCAGAAAGTAAAAAAGACTTTTTGGGCAACAGGTTCCCGGGTGGCTGAATCTTGTGTGCTACAACTTGACGTGAATTCTTTCTTCTGACTAATTCCTGTGTGCACCCAGCAAGGGACAACACCGGTATTTACAAAAAATGACTGTACTTTTTCACTTACTCTGCTAAAAAATCTCAATCACCAAAAGCTCCTGCAGCTTCTTCTGTAACGTCAGAGCAGATACTCAAGAATTTTCCAATTTCTAAAAATTTCAGTCAAAATATTTTATTTTTCTTTTTATAGATCAAATGACACTAATCTCTGAATTTTTTTTGTTTGGTCAAGACTATGTTCATGCATTTTTCAGGTTAGAATAAGTTTTACCAGATTACATAGTAATGTTAATGTTTTATTCTATAGGAGGTTTATAACAGGAAAGCAGAAACCACATATCTAAAATGTACAGTATTAAAATATGCTGTTATAAATATGCATGTTACATGCCATGTATAAAAAACATACCTTAAATGAGATATTTCCTTAATAGTTGTCATCCATACACATATGTGTTTGTGCATGTAAAATATGAAGTTGTTCCAATACATCCTCTATCAGCATATTGCTGCATGTTCTGTTGGATTTCAGTGACACTTTTAGTTAATGAAATGAATGACAATGTATTCATACTTTAGATAGTCAAATGGTAAGAATATGCTGAAACGAGTGTACTTATGCCAACAACACTGATTTCTGCAACTTGGCTGTTGTATTAGGCCCTGCTATAAATCTCACTATTATCTCCTTCCACTTAAGAACCAACTATTTTTATCGAACAGAAGCCTATTTTTAGCACACAAAGTGCAAACTTTACCAAACCTAACTTCTACATTATGTTTAAATTTCATACATCTTCAGCAGCTAGATCTTAAACCCTAAATTATGAATCATCCTTTTAAAACTCATGTCTCGAGTTATATTAGCTGACATGTTTTATGCATAGTTAATACATCTAATTTTACTTCTTGCCTTCAAAACCAAGCACTTCATTTAGCAAGCATACAGGAGAAAATCTGGATCCATTCCGATATGTAAACAAATACAGAAATTGGTAACAGTTTTGACATATCTGCCAACCATGGCCAAAACCTGTTGCCATCATACCTTTTAAATGAGTTTCCATGTTTAAAATTCTTGAAGGAAAAACATTTTTGGAAGAGATATACAGAGTTTAACTGATTTGTAATTTGAAAATAGACTTTTCTGTGCAGATAAAAGAACTGAGGGAAGGACATGGAAAGTCATTTTATCTTGTTGAAAATGGGTAATTATTGCTTAAATTAATATCTGATTAAAATCAGATCATAGAAAAAAGCCTGTTTCTCAAACATTCTTTTTTTCAAGTCCTAGGCTCTTAGAATTGAAGTTTTGCATGTATGTTAGACAAATGCTTAATCAATAAAAGTACAATTTATTAACTACATTCATTAATTTTAAACATTATTTTAGTATTTCTACACAGCTTATTTAGCTTATTATTTCTCTTAATTGTTTGCATAGTTTATTAAGAATTAATTCTTCAGAAAATCAAAAATCCCTCCCAATATTTAAAAATTCTAAATTGGAGTAATGGGAAAACACTGGCTTTTCTTCCATTGTAATTAAATTAGGAAGACTTCTGGGACACCCTTCATTGATCCCACTAAACTTTTCTCTATCACCACTTCCATATATTCGGATCTATGCACTTTCTGACTTAACTTGTCCAAGGATGCCTGGTACTAGATTTAGTACATGAAGGTATGAAAGTAAAAGAAGACTGAGCATGTCGTGTTACACACATTTGAAAAACAACTCTCCCTTCATCAGAAGTCTCTATCTTTGTTCTCTCATTCAAAAGATCCTTTTGGTAATACTAATTACTAAAAAATTAGGAAAAAAATGTATCTGATGAAATCAGTTAAATAAAAAATACTGGATTTTTAAATGTTGGGTTTTTTCTTTTCTCAACAAAAGTCTATTATTGGAATAATATCTAGTAATTGCAATTCCATCTAGCTGAAACAAGAATTTACTATGGTTACGTTCAGCCTGTGTGAATGAGGCAAACCATGCACAGAGTGGATTAGAAGGAATACAATTCAAAAAATACAGTACAGTCCTGGTTTTACATCCAGAAGAGAAATTAGTATCTTAATTACCTGTTATTTCCCCACCTCTCTTTCAAATTTATCCCATATTTCT
This sequence comes from Pterocles orientalis, assembly GCA_011057875.1. Taxonomy (NCBI): domain Eukaryota; kingdom Metazoa; phylum Chordata; class Aves; order Pterocliformes; family Pteroclidae; genus Pterocles; species Pterocles orientalis. The sequence goes on along the minus strand of WKFP01015208.1, from coordinate 191,536 downwards.
TTATCTCTTTAAAAGAATGCATACTCTGCTTCTGTCCATCATTTATCTCGTGCTTCCTTGGGTTCTCTCCTCTTCATTTAGTACTGCATTTTTGTTCCTATGTCTTCCCCTCTTATGTTTACTTTACAGAAGCCATGCTTTAGCCTGCCATTGTATAACTCCAGTTCACTGTTATTCCTGCTTTCTGCTTTTGTAATTGAACTGTTTCAAAGAGGCTTACAATTCTGTCACTATTTTAAAACAACCAACTCCCCAAAAGGTAGGATATGGCACAAAATCAGCAGTGGTGGCTTTTCACTTATTGTCAAGGTAATTGACCTCTCACTCCAGTTTAAATCTGTAAAAACCTATCAGGCTAGTAAAATTAGCTCTAAAAAGTGTTGCCATCAGATTTCTGAATCAAAAGTTAAATCACCTGTGTTTTCTTGAACATGTAAAATACACACTCATCATATCCATTCTGATATATGAGGCTCCGTGTCTGATGTAGCTCCAAACTAAAAAGGTACCAGCCACCACTCGCTACAAGCTCACCATATACCTGAATGCCTGCCAGACCACTGGGGAAGGGAGTCTGAAGCCCTGTTTTTCCCCTCCATAAATTCATTAATATGGTGTAGAAGGTTTAGGAAGATAATAAAAAGTGGTGAAGTGAATTTCTCTATAGTACCCATGAGTGAGACCTAGAGTTGTCTGCCATTTCTGCTGAATTTATTGTGTACACAAGTTCCCACCACTAAGCAGACCTTCTCATAGCCCCAAAAATCAAGCCGTATTTTGTTTCTTTATCCAAGTCCACTAATTGACTTGAAAACAGGAACTGAAAGCTTAAACTTTATGTTGTATTGGGAATCAATAGAATCATCAGTGTACACAGTTTGTTACCTGCAAGCCCACTTGCTCAATGTCTGAGCTGCTATATGCTGTACTAACTGCACCCTTTTTTACAATCAATGTTTAGAACCACAAAAAAATGTTTATAAAAATGAATTCGGTAACAGTGAAGTCAGGCAAGGATGGAGGCCTAATGATTACTGGAAAACCTGCCACCTCAGCTAGCTTTACAATATCCTGCATTCACTTATATCAAAAGCAGGAAGATACAAATGTATGTTACAAATGCTTGTTTTTCATCAGAGAGGGGTACGTCATTCATCAGTCTCTCTGGGGATGTTTCTGTTTACCAGATGGTTTAAAATCTCAAGATCCTCAGGAACTGTCTAGTACAGAGGTAGAAAAAATTCCTTGCTAGCTCAGAACACTTTTTTAAAAAATACAGATGTAACACTTACTGGCATTTTCCAAGAATTTTGTGCAGAGGCAAGTTTTTCTCAAGCTTAGGACGCTGTTCTATTATGAAAGGCACAATTGCCTCTTGTGAAGCACTGACAGTCCCAGAAAGAGACTTAGTTACTCTTGTCTCTCCTTTGCAATTTTTAAACAAAGCTCTGCTTAAGATGGCATGTTATATGCTTTTCTGTCTAGTTCTTTTACCACCTAATATTTGTCTAGTATCCATTTCTGTACCATGAATAGACTGAGTGCAGGAATAGATCTTTCCCCTAGTAACTACAGTTATGCAACCCAAAAAGCAGAGGCATGGGTGGCTCCAGGTGAACCTTTTGGCAAAGAAAACTGCTGATGGTCCTACTATAGACTGATAACAAGCTGTTTACCAGTGTAGTGGATTGAGAAATATTTTCCCCAAACTTCCATTAACATATCATTTTTGTAAAAATTTAAGTTTGGCACACAGATAACTTTCAGGGTTTAAAACACTGTCCTTATTTGTCAAGACCTGGTATGTGGAGTGTGGGAAGGTGTCGCAGTTCTTCCTTCCGGACTCTGAGATTCTAATCCATAAATTTATTCTTCAAATGGCTGGAAACCTTCTTGTTGTTGTCCAGTCCAGTTTTCTCCTCTCATCCGTAGCTCTCAATATAACTCTCTATACGTTTTCCCCTCCTCCTGCAATTTCATATTTCAGCTCTTAGAGAAGCCATGAATGTCACCACCAGTCCCTCTGAGCTCTTGGGAGTTTTACTTACGCATTCAGTATGACTTTCATACTCCCTTTCCAGCTACAAATCCTGATTTTGCCTTTATTTCAACATCATCACCTTTACTGATAATCCTGGCAAAATATTTACCTATCTTTGGATTACCACGGCTGCATAAGAGCCTTACTTCCACTCTCTTTTTTGCTGTGTGTATATCTAATGAGCAATCTTTAGTGCTATTTATAACAACTACATGCTACCAGCTTGTGAGTGCTAATTAGCTAATAATGCCTAATAGCTTATAATATATGACTGGCAGCCTATGATACATTTCTAGTGCTAGTCATACAATTCAGCATGCTATAATGACTTGGGTGGAGGAAGGGTGGTAGACACACAATTGCATGTATTATAGACACACCAGCTAGATCTACAAGAACAAGCTTTGTTTTCAGATGTTTGTAATCAGCGTTTCCCACCCTCCAGCCCAAAATTTCTATACAATTTTGATTTTATGAAACCTACACACAAGTGTGAAGACAGAGAGGACGCTGTTAATGCAACGTAACACATGGACTCGTTTTTTTGGTGAAGTGCCAAATGGCAGGTTGCACTGTTTGTACAAGGTTCAGGTAACAGTGACTGAAACAAACACAACAAATTACCCACTGGTTACTTGCAAAGGTCTGGGAAAGTTAATGTGAGTCACACAGCCCATTTAAATGTCCAACAGTATTTGCACAAGAATACAGACCGTATGTTGTATGAGTTATGGGAATCCAAACCACTCATTTGTTAGCAAGGCATACAGCACCTAATTATGCACACGCTTACATTAAAACACTGAAGGGAACATCATAAAGGAGAATGTTCCTTATTCCACGAACACCATCTCCTCTTCCTGACACATTCCAAACCAGGGTCCCACAAGACACGACCTAGGCCGGGACGGGGAGGCCGAGGCTGCCGTGGTTGCCCTGCCAAGGCAGGCAGCCGCCAGGCCTCAGGGCCACCCCGCCCCGGCGCCCGCCGCCCCGGCAGGCCCGCCCGAGCGGGTCTGAAGCCGGCGCACCGCGTACCAGCAGCGCGGGCCCCCAGAGGGCCGCTCAGGCCACCTGAGGTAACCCCGCCGCGCCGCCCTGGCCAGGAGACTGCAGCCCAGCGCGCCTGAGCCGCTGCCGCCACCCGGACTCCCACCGGCGCACCACCCCGCCCGAGGACGCGTCCCGGGCTGCCAGGCCCCCTGTCGAAAGAGAGGCCACCCCGCCAGTCCCCACCGGGCGGCTGAGGCGACCTCCCGCCGCACCCCAGCCGCCCCTGCACGCATGCGCGTCCCTTCCGGGTGGTGAGACAAAAGACCTCCTGTCCGCGAGAGGGCGCCGCACCGCAGAGCTTCGGCAGGTTCCCCTCGGTCCCCACCCCGCGGATTCTGGGAAGGGAGGGGGGGCGAGGGCGTCTCCCCGGCACGTCACTCCCAGCATGCAGCGCGGCCCGCTCCTGCTCCTGCTGCCGCTGCCGCCGCCGCCGCTGCTGCCGGGGGGAGAAGATGGCGGAGGGAGGTGCGGCGGATCTGGAGACCCAGCGCACGGACATCGCGGCGCTGCTCAAAACCGCCCTCCGCAAGGGCGACACCTGGTGAGGGAGGGGCAGGGGGGTCCCGGCTGATCGGCGGGGGTGGCTCCCTCCGCCCCCGGTGCCGCTTGGCTGGCGGAGAGACCGACCTCCTTTCCCTCAGCCCCCCGCCCCCACTCCCCGCTCCCGGGGGCGTCTCGGCCCCCCGCGTGCGCTGGGGGCTGCTGGGGGGGGAGGGGGCAGCACCATTCCCCGCCCCTTCCCGCGGTCCTCAGTCCCTGTCAGGAGGGGACCGGCCGCCTCGGTTGCGGAGGGCCCTCGGCCTGGCCTGGGCTGCTGGCGGCCGCGCCGCTGAGGCGCCCGGCGGGGGCAGGCACCGAGGTCAGCTCCCTGCCGAGCGGCGGGGGGGAGGGGAGGGAGCGGCGTGACTGGCGGGGCGCGGTGCCGGGTGGCAGCCCCGGATGGAGGCCCCGGACAACGAAGGGCCCGGAGGCCGCGGGGTGTTTGGCATCGGGTGGAGGAGTACTGAGGCAGGGATTGAGGTGGGGGAGAAGAGCTCGGCTACCGGGCGTTTCTTCTGCTGCCCAGGCGGAAAGGAGGAAATGGCCCTGGCATCACCTTCAAGTTGTCGGAAATTGTGTCTGTACCCTGGGTCGGGTGCCCTGAAGCCCGTCCGTGGCTGTGATAAGCCTTACGGTTAAATTTTATTTTGACTGTGAACGTGTTAACTGCCTAAGAAACAACCTCCGAGGGTGCAAACAGACTCTTACGATGCCTGTTCAACAATAAATGTGTAAAAATACGTGTTTTCCTGGTCAGTCAGAAAATATTTGTTATTATGCTGTACGGATTGTCAACAGGATAATCCATTGTTGAGAAGAATTAGGTTAAATAATCATCTGTTTCTAGCATGTATTTGGTAGTTCTGTAGCTTCTGTAGTCCTCTGAGGCTAGGAAACAGGATTTTTTCTTAGGAGGGGAAGAAAAAGGAACTGACACTGTTTCCACCACTCAACCTCTTCATTTCTTCCTGTGTGAAACTGTCACGCAAAGACAAAGGCTGAAGCATTAACTTACTGAAAATTAAGTATGAATACTCAAAAGTAGAACTTGCCCACCTCGTTTCAGCTGTCATCACTCACTGTTCTAGTTCTATAAAAGACCATATTTAACACTGTTGATACTGCAGCATGTGTCAGAAGCATACAGTCTGATGCATTATTCAAATACTGCTGAGTATATGTTCACGTTTGGCATACGAACAGACTGCTCTTAAACTGAAAAAGTATAAGCAACTAGAAAAAGGAAATTGATTCTCACGCTAGTGTTGAAAATGACCAGCAATAATAAAAGTGTACTCAGGCTTCTAATCATCTTAGATAATATTTTTTTTATGTTTCTGTTGGGTACTTTCCGAGTACTAAAAAAAAAGTCTCAAACAGTTAATATTACTCAAAGTGAAAGTAACCTTGTGACAAATTTGCGTGATGACTAAAATAGTAAGTTTACTGTGTTGTATTTTTTTAGTACATTAACTAGTTTAACATGAAAAACTCAGTTAAGTGGAATAAGCTTCTAAACATTTTCTGAAAATAAATATCTACCTGTAATTGTGACACTGATATTAATCAAGTGTTTTAAGACTGAATAAGCTGTAGCAAGGTCCTATTAACTTTGACTCGTGAGCTGTTAAATCTAGCTACCTAAAAGTATATGCGTGTGCGTTCATAGGATTAATACTTAGAGCTATGTATTTAACTTCACAAATTAATGGGTACCTTTAGTCCAAATGCATTTTTTCAGAGATATTTTGTTAATAGCTTTTTCATCTTTTGGGGCAGAAGAGAAGGTTTTCCAAGGTGCTTCAAGTCATGATTTAGAATTGCAATTTTCATTCATTCAGTAGTAAATATTGCTGAAAAAATGTGAGCAATGCCGTATCAGCTAATTCTGTTTGAGATTTAAAGCACTAAAATATAGTCCTTTTAAAATTACTGGCTTATACTGAAAGTCTTGTTCGTGCTCTTCAGAATTTAGAGTGTAGAGAACAATAAGCTGTATAAAAAAGTATAAAGCTTTGGAGGTTTCCTCTAAGCAAAAAAGGAACTAAAGAACAAGGCAAAGCGAGGCAAGTCTTACAGTAGCTATAAAGAGGGCGTTGAATTTCTTCATTACTTCTTCATGTGCACTGCAGAGAGAAAGAAATGAAACTGACTTGAAATGCAATGTTTTTAGAGTTAGTTATTGGAAAAGAATTGATAGAAGCAGGAAACTGTTGAACAGGCAGTTTAGTAAGCTGTAGAATTTCTTTCATTGGATGTTTTTAACAGTAGCTTGGGGACAGTATAGCTTAAAATGTATTGCTTCAATGAACAGACAAGGCAAGTGTCTTTTGACTATTTTGTCCTCAGGGACGGGATTCTGGGCTAGTTTGTACCAGTGGTGGTTTCTGCATTCTTTTATGGTCAGTTAATAAATTTCAAAGTAAGAGGGATTGAGTGTTTTTCCATCTTTCTATTTAACTTATTTTTCTAAACGTGCATTAAACAAACATCAAATTTAAGCTTTTCCAAGCAAGAACCCCCTTCATTTATCAGTTGTTTCAAACAATGTTGACTACTTTTAATAGTGAATTCACTATTAAAAACTACACTGTAATTCCACAGAACTTGGATTATGTATAAGTCTATCTTCTTGCAATATTATCAAAAGGACCTTCAGGTTCTGTGGTTGAAAGACCTAGAATTCTGTTTTGGAAGAGAAGAAATGCTGTATTTCACTGTATATCTCACAGTTTTAGGATCTGATGTGATTACTTCTCAGTGTTTGGAAATTCTACTGATGCTTGGCAAGTGAGGAGAATATTGTTAGTAGAGATTTTTAACCTCTCATTTAGAAAGACAAAAAATATTGGTTGTTACAGCTGCAGATAAATTTGAACTCGATCAGTGTCTTCCTGTATCTGCTCTCAGAAATTGAAGAGCTGTTGATGTTCATCAATTTTTTAGCCACTGTATAATTTGCATGACCAACTGGTCTTTATGATGTCATTTAATGCCTTTGTAACTGCAGTGCTACTCTTGAGAACCTTGCCAAGGTTTTAATGTTTTACAGTGTCACTGAAGTACAGTTTTCAATGTTGAAAGTTATTGATCTTGGAACAGTTTTCTTAAAGAGGTAATGAAGACTTTGTTTTGTGTGGCTACTTCTAGTGTTGATATCTCTGTAATTTCATCCCCATATTGAGGTATAATTTCTTGTCTTTACCTTTAAGACCACTTTCAGACCTGATATCCATGTCAGTCTTGTTCGTCTGTGGCTCTCTTAGAGATATTGTCTGAGTTACTTAAATATGACCTTACGAATGCTGTTACACTCTTTACATTGCTACCTCTTACGCATGTTGGCCCTCCATGGTCCAGAATGTGAGATCACGTTTCTTGCCTTTAAGTATCACCTGCCAAAAAATAGTTCACTTATAGTGGGTAGTAGCGCCTAATAATGGCTAAGAACACAGCCTTAGCAGTCAGTCTCACCAGTTGTTTCCCCCCTCTTTCTCCCAGAATTTCCCCACTGTACTTCTTTAATCTATTGCTTGCTGTAGTGGCTTGTGAGTAGACGAGAGTATAGAGTTATTTGTATTTTTAAAAGCAGTAACTTGGAAAATAATTGGGCTGTTACAGTGGACAAATAATTATCACAAGGAGTTTGTTTGATGGCTAAGGGAACTAATGCTATCTTTAGATATTTCAATAGGGAATACAGAGTAGCAGTACATGGACTGTATAGAGTAATATGTTAGTGAAACCATTTATACTGTCCAGTTCTGGTGTCCACATGTCACAGAAGGTGTTCATTTGGAATAAGTTCAAAAATCTCAAAATGTAATAGAGACGGCAGAAGCCTTGCCTTTCAGAGAAGAGCTTTAAGAGCCTTTGTTTTGATAGAATCTTGAGTCCAGTGCTAAAATACTTACATAAGAAGACGATGTCTTCTAGGATAAGGATTTTTAGATGAGCAGATAAAGGTTTAAAAAACCATCTGTAAACTGAAGCTCATCAGGATTAGACCAAAAGGAAGATGTTGATTTCCAGCCCTGCTAGCCAGTGAATTTTGGTGCTAGTCGTCACTTTACAGAGTGGTGAGACAGATACTTCATCTGTCCTTGATTTTTTTTAAGACTTGCAAATTATGAAAACTACGGAAGTGCAGTATTTTATGTTCTTTAAGATGTGTCTCTGATACCTGTTACTTCTGAAATTCTCGTGAGTCCAGAGGGAGTACTGCTTTTATCCAGAGAGTACATTTCTTGGAAGGTGAAGAAAATATTATCTTTTTTTGCACTGTGATATTTTATTGGCTGTTTAATTGTAAAACTCAGTTACTGAAGAGAAAATTTTGAGTGGAGTAAAAATCCTTCCTAATGAATGATCATTAGGTGGGAAAGTTCAACCTTAAAGTATTTCTTCTCTAGAAGTGTATTTAAAGAATTTCCCCACCAAAAATATATAAACATTTTAATTCTGGTTACAGTGAAAACTCATGGATCTTGGTGAACAGGCATATATAGCTCTGCTTGAAAACCCCGCAGTGCCCGTCATTGATGATAACCTTGATGCTGAAGTGCTTAGCTTTAATAGCATTTTACACTGGGGTCTTCTCAGTGTTTTACACATTTGATCATACATCATTGTGCTGTACATGAACAGCATCTGGATTGAAGTGGAGTGGCTGACACGCCAGAAGGCTGTGCTTCCATTCAGCAAGACCTAGACAGGCTGGAGGTTTGGGCGGGGAAAAATTTAATGCGATTTAACAAGGGCAAGTGTAGAGTCTTGCATCTGGGCAAGAACAACACCAGGTTCCAGTATAAGTTGGGTACTGAGCTGTTGGAGAGTAGCGTAGGGGAGAGGGACCTGGGGTCCTGGTAGACAGCAGGATGACCATGAGCCAGCACTGTGCCCTCGTGGCCAAGAAGGCCAATGGCATCCTGGGGTGTATCAGAAGGGGGGTGGTCAGTAGGTCAAGAGAGGTTCTCCTCCCCCTCTACTCTGCCCTGGTGAGACCTCATCTGGAATATTGTGTCCAGTTCTGGGCCCCTCAGTTCAAGAAGGACAGGGAACTGCTTGAGAGAGTCCAGCGCAGAGCCACGAAGATGATGAAGGGAATGGAGCATCTCCCTTATGAGGAAAGGCTGAGAGAGCTGGGTCTCTTTAGCTTAGAAAAGAGGAGACTGAGGGGTGACCTAATGAATGTTTATAAATATGTGAAGGGTGAGTGTCAGG
>WKFP01015208.1:147443-182659 GCA_011057875.1 Pterocles orientalis | reverse complement strand
TGTAATAGTTTCATTCTTTTGTTCTTATGAGTTACTGTGCAAAGGCTACAAGTAATCCCATTTTGGGTTTACTTAGCTGTTAATGTGTTTTTAATATTTGAATATTTAGTGTAGGAGTAAAAGGACTAAAATACTCCTTGCTGGTATGCCTGTATTGGGAAAGATAAGAAAATAAGTAATCTGTAATTTGTAGATTATGTCGGAGAAACTCTTAAGTCCAGTAATTGATGAGAACACAACCAGGAACCAGACTAGTGGCCCTTAATCACAAAGATGAGCAGTCCTTTTTAAATGCCACACATAGTCACCATTTCATCCCACTTCAATGGGAACCAAAGAATAATAACACCTGTTGTGAACTGTTTTCTCAGTGTTGTTGTCTGTAGGGGCTATATGAGGTTGGCATAGCTGATGTAAACTCATCCTTAAGATAGATTTAGTCTGTTTAGTGTCTTCAGCTAAAGCTTTAACTTTTTAATGTTGGTTTACAATATTTCTAAACAAACCTCGTTTGCTTCTGTATTGGGTCTGGCTGAGCTGGAGTCAGTATCCCCACAGCAACCTCCCAGTGCTGAGTGTCACACTGGCAGCCAGCAGGGTGTTTGTGACACAGCTTGGGAGGGGGCGGAGCCATGACAGCTGACCCGGATTGGCTGTTCCATACCATGTGACCTCAGCTCAGCCATAAAAGCCCAGGGCAGGGAGGAGGAGGGGGGCATTTGTTACTGGGTTTGTCTCCAGGAGCAGCTGCTACACATCCTGAAGCTCTGCTTTCCTGGGAAGTGGCCGGACATCGCTTACTGAGGGGAAGCAGAGAATAACATCTTTGCTTACCTTTTGTTTCTGTGCATGGCCTTGGCCTTTGTTTTAATTAAACTGCTTTTATCTTGACCCACGAGTTTTTCATCTTCTTCTCCCCCTTTATTTTGCTGCAGGGGAGTGATAGAGGGGCCTGGTGGGCACCTGGCATCCAGCCAAGGTTAACCCACCACAGCTTCTAATGATGAGAATGAAGAAAAAGGTTACATGTGTTTATATAGCTTTGAGGAATATGTTATTTTACAATAAAATTATATTAAATAAAAATAGTTTAAGGCTGAAAGTAATCTGAGTTTTGAAAACAACCTGGGCATAGGAAAACAGGAAGAGGAAAGTAGGTTGCAATGTTAAGCATTGTGCTTTGTAGTTGTCAATACTTGCCAATAAATTGTTCAAATAAAATAATTATTAAAAGAAAAGTTATGCCTGAATGGAAATATAGTATTGGAAAATAGCTTCTGTATGGGATGAGCTAGGTATGACCAACAGTTATCGTTGCTTCTCAAGGAAGTGAAGTGACATGTAATATCAGATGATACTGAGGAATATTATCATTCTATTTTTCAACCCATTTGTGTGATCAATGAACTCGCCCTAGCCTGAATTAAGATTGGAAGATGAGCAGATGCAATCTGTGAGGACCCTTAGTAAAGCCTTTTGTCATCAGCTGCTGAAAGGAGAATGTTGTTAGAATTCATAGTTGCAAGGTTAAGAATTTGATCTCTTAATTCATCCTCTGCAGTGAACATTGATTCCGTATGATATCAAACCTGTTGTGTATCAAAGGGAGAATATAACCTTTGGTAAAACATGTTGTGTGCTCCACTTGTCATTGGATGGGTTTTCCATGTCTTTATTATCAAAACAAATTCCACTGTTGTGGAATGTTCTAAAGATATTATGCAAATTTTCATACATTGCATGTCTGCAAAGGTAACATAGACCTTGGTTACAGAAGCTCCTCTTGTGCTCTGGAGAGATGTGAGGTTTTTATAGAATCATAGAATGTCTCAAGTTGGAAGGATGATTAAGTCCTACCCCCTGCTCCTCACAGGACTACCTAAGGCTAAACCATATAACTAGGAGTGTTGTCGAGATGTTCCTTGAACACTGACAGTCTTGGTGCTGTGATCACTTCCCTGGGGAGCCTGTACCAGTGGCCAGCCACCATCTCAGTGAAGAACCTTTACCTAATGTCCAATCTGAACTTCCCCTGACACATCTTCCTTCCGTTTCCTTGTGGGTTATTCCGTATCTGGCATTTCAGGGGTCTAGAAAGTGTAAATTGACTCTTGTGTGTTGTAATCTGCTTCGGACACACAGGAAACGTTGTACAGATGAGAACAGATACATCTTATGAGGCAATCTGAAGCTCCAAACAGAAGTAAACACTGAGTACTGAAGTAGGCCAGACTTGAACTGGGAACATGTTCATGAACTTGCTCTGTACTTTTTTGATTCTACTTGCTCAAAGAAAATCTGGATCTCTTTAAGGATACATAGTACAACTAAGAGAAAACACCTGAAACTAGTTAAATTGTGCAAATATTTCACAGAATCACACAGAATCACAGAATGTTAGGATTGGAAGGGACCTCGAAAGATCATCTAGTCCAATCCCCCTGCCGGAGCAGGAACACCTAGATCAGATCGCACAGGAATTTCCAGTATTATTAATACCTAAAATGTAATATTTAAGTATAATTTTCAGCAAATCATACATGCATTTTTTTGCTTACTTTTAGGTAAAAGTTTGGGGCTATTTCAATATTTATGTATTTCTGTTATTAACTTGTTGGCTCAAAGAGACTTTAGTATAATCAGACTGTTTTCATAAGCAATTTGAGGTGACTGATTTTTTTGAAATGCCTATAAATGTCAAGCACTTGCTAATTTAGTTAATCAGTTCACCCTGTTGTGAAGTTGTTTTAATTTTTAAGGTTTGGCCCTCAAAACAGCACAGCTAGGAATTTGAGACAGTTCTCTCCTTTAGTCACTGCTACGAGTCCTCCAGGTGTGTTTTGCCCCTGAAGACGGGTTGATTATCCTGCTCACTAGCTTGACTGATGATATCTGAGAGAACAAAATTGTTTCCTGCTTGAGTGAAATCTTGATTCCGACAGAGTTAACTAACAAACATTTCTTAATCATAGTTTTAAAACTATAGCCTATTCATTTTTTAAATTTGCTGAGGTGTCGTGGGGTAGTTTTCTCAGTCAGGTCCACAGTTCAAAAAACTACTGTAACTTTAGACTGGTTTGGAACTGTTTCTTGTATTAGGTAATAATAATTAAAATAAAAGCAAAATGTTGTACCAGGTTTAATGTACAGACATTTTATGTCTCTGTTTTACTAACGCATGGTATGCTATTTTTGTATCTGGGGCAACCCATATTCAGTGAAGCGTATCTAGTCTCAAGTGCATGCTACAAGTTTTTAGTAGTTTTCCCCTGAAAAGTGATCAAATCTTATTTAAAATGTGAGTTTTTAGCAGATATTGTTCTGCTTACTTGAGGTATGTCTTTTCCGCTTAAATTACTGAATGTACCTGGTAGCTAATACTTATTTTTCAGGTGGTTGATTGTCTCGTGGCTATTATAGCATGGATGAAAAGATAAATTAAGTTGCTTTCTTACAGTTTGCCTTCACTGTTTTGTGTAGATGAGTAGTCTTGTTGATTGTGATGAGAACGCTATGTTGAATGCGTTTGTAAGATCAAAAGCTAAAGTCTATAAATTTCTAATTTCTAATTTTTCCCTTAATGCTAAGAAGTCTGGATTTTAGCTATGCAAGTGCTTTAGCAGATTGGTCCCCTAAGCTGAGCGTGGTGTAATTACATTAATTTTTTTAGCAGCATAATCTTTAACATGGTGTATCCTTCTTGCGTAAGGATGAGGGAAGTATGTGGCATTTGAATGCAAATCTGCATTTCCCCTAATCTAATTTGAAAAGTAGTCTTTCATCTATTGATTAATAACAAGTTCTTATAAAGGAGAAAGATTACAACTACTGTGACTGTGTTCCATATTAACTCAAAATAACTACTCTCACCTGTATCAGATTTCTGTTGCAGTAAAAGTAGCAGAATGCTCATTGAAACACCTAATATGTATGAAGTGTATTGTATACATATGCATGTGTCTGCACATATGTGCATATAGCCAGTAATTCAGTGTTAAGACTTCACAACTACAGTGTCTGTTAGCATTTTTCAAAATATATGTCTGTAATTTTTTTTTGTTGGCTGTATAAATTCATTAAATCATTCTTTTGCCTGTAGTGAATTTGTTACCTCAACATTGTGGTAAACTCTTCTACTGAGTTTGCTCTTAAGAATATCTGTCTGAGTCAAGACTCTATACTTTTTAAAAGAAGTCTGAGCTATGTTGGTAGATCCTGTGTCAAGTAAAAGCAGTTATCTCTAAATAGAAAATAAATTCCTTACTGGATTTACATAAGTATCCTGCTAACCTTTGTTTGTAAAAGATGTTAAGAGCTAAATATTGGGATCATGAGTAAGGCAGTACGTTCTAAGCTATAATCTGTGGTCAGCATGTAGTTCACTAGGCTCTGGTAAGACGTATAGTGCTGTAACAAATCTATAATATCTTTGTTTCAGGTTTTATTATTAGAGTATGATGTGGTCTGTAAGAAATCCTGAGAAATGAATAGTGGTTTGCACCCATTTAGCTTCTTTTTTAATTGTTCCTCACAGCTTTGTCCATATGTCCAAAATATACCAGTCTTAATGAAGTACTACACAGTGAATTCAAGTTAGAAAACAGGAAGGGAGAATATGTAGAATCATAGAATCATCAGATGGTTTGGGCTGGAAGGGACCTTAAAGATCATCTAGTTCCAACCCCCCTGCCATGGGCAGGGACACCTTCCACTAGACCAGGTTGCTCAAAGCCTCATCCAGCCTGGCCTTGAACACCTCCAGGGATGGGGCATCCACAGCTTCTCTGGGCAACCTGTTCCAGTGTCTCACCACGTTCACAGTAAAACATGTCTTCCTAATATCTCATCTAAATCTACTCTCTTTCTGCTTAAAACTGTTACCCCTTGTCCTATCACTACACTCCCTGATAAAGAGTGCCTCCCCATCTCTCCTGCAGCCTCCTTTAAGTACTGGAAGGCTGCTAGAAGGTTGTCCTGGAGCCTTCTCTTCTCCAGGCTGAACAACCCCAACTCTCTCAGCCTGTCCTCGTATGGGAGGTGCTCCAGCCCTCTGGGTATCTTCATGGCCTTCCTCTGGACCCGCTCCAACAGGTCCATGTCTTTCCTGTGCTGAGGACTCCTGAGCTGGACGCAGCTCTGGAGAAAAATTTCAATAATTTCAAATTTTGCATGTTTATGCATTCTTTGTTTTGCTTTTCTTCATTGTGCTACTGGATAGACTTCACTCAGAGAATCTCAAACTTGGTGTGAATTTTTTTAAGATTTTTTTTGTCTTTCAGCGTTTTCTTTCCAGGATAGGAACTTGACTGTGCTGTTTAGTTCTTATCTCACTTACATGCTTGCATGTTCTGTAGGTGGCTTTTTAACTTTTTAATGCTAGAAATATTAATATCTTATTTGACCATGTAAGTAAAATTCCTGAATTTGAAGAGAAGGGATATAACTTCTTGCACTTTTTGTTAGGAAACAGAAATGTTACAACTTTTCAGTTAGGGAGAACTGTAAAGAGACACTGCAGGGCAAAATTCGATTGGTGGCAAAATCAAATGTATGTGGAAGAATAGAGTTGAAGTGCTGAAATAGGTAATGGTGAACATTTGAAATCTAGAACAGTGGACCCCAAGCTTCCTTGCACTGTTAAGTCCAATTATAAAAATTTTCTATTAACCACTATGTTTCTGGTGTATGATAAGACGTTTAACACAAAGCATTTGAAAAGTAATGTGGTTCTACAGGAGCAGTAATTTGTTAAGCATTAATTAAAACAATGGACAGTTTGCCTATATGATAATTTCCCTTCTGTGTAAAATTATAGCTTTCCTTCTGTAAGCTTCATAGTTGTTTCAAATTTAGATCAAGAAGGTGGAGGCCACAGGATGGAATAGGGGACAAGGCTGTCAGGTTTACTGGTAGAATGGATGCCTGATGGTGCCTTTATTCATAGCCCCGTGCAGTTATGTCTCCTGTGGAACAGTGCTGGATGGCCACAGCAGAAGAGAAAGGTGAGAATGCTGTTGGCCTTGAGTATGTTCGTAAGACTGAAAACTGTATGAAGTAAAAAGTGAGGGCATGTCAGATTAATCAAATTTTATATCCTTTTTTCCATTTATTAAAGAAAAGTTAGTGAAATATTAAGGTGCTGTTGTGAAAGGAATTGGAATTTGTATAGGCAGAGTGAAAGAGCTGTATTTTTGCAAATGTGGGAAGAACTGCTGCTGCTTGCACTTTAAAAAGAAAAAGACACAAATACCAACGATTCAATTATAGTAACATCAGGCTTGTTCTGGCAGGCTCAGGGTAAAGCAAAAATTATCTTTAATATTAGACTTCATATTCAGTGAGATGCACTGTGTAGAATAAAGTCACTCTGTTTAATGTGGTCATACCAATTCAAACTTGCATGGTAGAGTCTAGTATCTGTTTTTCTCTTCCAGGAAATAGAAGATAACACTAATTTAATTGCAACAGTTAGTTTTTGTTTGGTGAAAATTTGTTTTTAGAGATCCAATTTTTCTTTCTTAGCTTTGCAGTGGACTATCTTTGTGGCGTTCACTGAATTCTTAATTTCTTATCCATGTGATCTTTAAGTTATATAGGCTAAATTACCTACTGCAGATCTGTCTGCTTTATTCTCTTTGCCCCTCCGATTTCTGGGTAACAGATGCATGTGGCATACCTTGGACATGAATTGGATAGAGAACCTGGTAGAGAAAACACTTTAAAACCTTTATGCATTCACTGTCGAGTTTCTGCCTGCAAAAGCGTTCTTGCCTTCATTGAACCAGGTCATATCTGAAGACATCTGCATCTGACTATTGCTTGTAGAAAAGGAAGCACACGTTATCTCTGTAAAATTTAAACCTAATTTGTTTTTTTCTCTCCTTCTATTGCAGTCTTGCTTAGGAAGACTATATGTATGATAGTAAAAATATAATTGAAAGCTTCTGGTAATAAATATACCAGATACTTTAAAGCATACTGTGGAGCTGTTAGTGATGTTGCTTCCCTTCCTCTGTCTATTGCATGATGGCAAACATGGTGTTTTGAAGGAACTTTTCAAGTTTTAAAGTTTGTATTTATGCTTTCATCTGATAACTTTAAAAAATGCCATGCTTTTTTCCCTCTTATTTTTTAAAATGGAATGCTTTTTTTAAACAAATGATAATACCAAATTTTAAATTACATGTGGATAGTCAAATTATATGTGTTTTTTTGCAAGCTGGACGTTTTTGGTAGTTGAAGTTGCTTCTCATTTAGTTTCACAACAGTTTGAGGTTTATGGTTTTATAGGTTTTGCTGCAGGGATCATTGCATATGCTACTGTGTTACGACAGCCTTAAAAGTTACGTTCTGTACACAAAGATATGAATTATTCTGGGAAGCTCATTGCTTTTTTGGTAGCTCTTATAACTTCACTGAATAGTATAGGACATGGAAGGTGGTCAAGAAAGGTAACTGGATGAGTTTGATTTTTGAAGTGTGAAATGTGTATGTGACTGGAACTTACTCAGATTTGAACTAGATAAGTTTTACCTTTTTTTTAATGTTAGTGAAGTTTACATCTGTGGGGAGTTTTTTTTTTAATAGTCTGCATTTTAATCTTTTGCTGTGTTTTATCCTACATTTCACCATCTTTAATGCAGCTTAGCCTTGTTTCCTGTTACATTCTAAACTTGATCTAAACAGAAAAAAACATGTCAAGAGAATTCTGCCACAAAACTGAAATAATCAGTGCTGGGCCAGGCTACTTTAGAATTATTCAATATTATAAAAGCATAATGATGTTCAGTATCTCATCATTCTGGAATAGAACTTTAGCCATGCTGTTTCATTCCCAATTTGGTGGGATGGATTGTGCCCAAAACACCCTGCTAAGTCACTGTCTGTTTCTGAGTTTGGTAAGAGTGGAAAAGGACATTTTTGCAGCAAAATGCTTTTCATCTACATTTCCTTAATAGTGTTTAAAACAAAACTTTTTTATATACATAATTTCAATTCGAAAAGCAGTTTGAGGCTATTTTCTGACTGTTTTATTAAGCATTTAAAATTTCAGGAAGAAGTTGTGTGTTGCAAGTTCAAAGACAAAGTTGTCTACAGAACAATTTCAGAAGAGGTAGCAACTTGTAGTAATTGATTACTCTGGAGCAGTAGTGAGAGGTTATGGTAGTAGAATAGACAGAAGACCAAGTGTTACACTGTGAGGTGGTCAAGGTGCATGCTCCAGAGTAAGGCTGGCATTGGTGCAGTAAGGGAGAAATTTGGTCCCTAACTGAAGTTCTTGCACTGGCAGAACTGTGTGTGTAATGGTTGAGACACAGCTCTCTGCCTTTCCTATTTATGTTGTTCGCATAGGGTAGTTGCAAGCTAAGGCTAGGAGTAATTTGTTCATAGACTCATTATTAGTGTTGATGCAATCAACTGTTTACCACATCGGTTGGGATGCTGTTGTTATAGATGTTGTAAAGTTGCCTTGGAGACCTTAGTCTTTGGTGTTTTTGAAGGAGTATAGGGGAAGTAAGCATCCAAAAGCTTATGGTGATCTTATGTATAGGTTTCTAATGCCTTCTTCCTCTTACTTTCCAAAAGACTTTTACCTATGGATTCACAAACTTAAGAGTGCATTCTGTAGAAAATGAAGAACTGGGGGCTTACTGAGAAGAGAACCTGATAAGTTGAGTACAAATGATCTCACTTACTGATTAGTACTTCTTTACCAGGTGGTTGCGAGCAGTACTTCTGGAGGCTGACTCCAGGCTTGATCTGTGTGTTGAGAAAAACTGGACTTGAGAAGAAGAAATTAGTCAAGACTTATGCATCTTAAGTTTTTTAATTCTTATTGTAGATACATCATTTAGAAGCACAAGTTTAAGGCCCAGCTAATGTATTTTTTTAAAACCTGTTCAGAAGAATGTATACTCAAGTAATGTTTTTGTACTACTTTGGTTACAAGAGTAGTGGGTGTGAATGTTTTTGTTCTGTGTTTTTCCATGGTGTTCATGAGTAACTCATATAGAATGATTGCCTAATAAAGCTATATGTATTAGCAGACTAGTATTTGAATCATCAGGAAGTTTTGAGATTTCTGAAAGGTTCAATAGCATGTTATTGGTATGCTACAAATAAGAGTTCAGTAGTCAAATACTGGAGGAAAGAATGAGGACTACCTATGATCTTTAGTTTGACCAAGCTTTTCATCCTGCTAGTGATATTCTGACAGGTATTAGGGTAATGGCAAAATGGTTGGTACAGACCAGACCAGAAGGACATGGGTACTTTCAAGAGACATAATGAAGGTGGTGTCTTTTGAGGGGAAAAAAAAAAAATCTGACAATCACTGAACAAATTTGGTATATTAATCTCAAAGAAATTCTGGACAAAAATATATAAAATATAGTTATCACTGGACTTTGTAAAAGCCAGATTGGCAGAAGTTTAATCTGGTTAGAAAAACTGTGGAGCTGAGTTTAAAGATATCCATTTACATGGAAGTGTGAAGTTGATAATTATATGTAGGAGGAACATCTAGTACTGCCTGAAAAGCAGAACATTTACTGTATGTGTTGATGCTGATTCAAAAGAAGAAAACACACTCTCTGGTTCTTGACAGGACATCAATGTTCTAAAGTTTTTCAACTTACATATGAATGTTATTTTTTCCTGCTGGAGTTTTATTTATATTTTACTGAAAGTTATCTTTCATTTTTTAACAAGCTGTCTAGTTATAAAGATTTAACTTGAATCTTCTGAATTCACAACCTGAGAACAGGAACTAGAGTTGATGATATTTCATGCTAAAAAGGGACATGTTTTTTGAACTTGCAATTCTTCAACTTCTGATATGCAGTATTGGCAGTCTTGCAAAACTGTACTTGCCTGCTGTGATTCATGGGATCTTTAGTTGCTCACAATAAAGTCCTTTTGGTAGGAGGTGCTGAAAATGGTTAGCAGACCAGACAGAAAAACATTCTGCATTTTGCAAGGCTGATGAATACAAGTGCATTAACATGAATTAATTGGTACTGTAGGAAGTAGTAGTGTGCCAGTAATTAACTTGTATTTCTTCTTCTCCTTAAGGTATCTCGTGGATAGTCGCTGGTTCAAACAGTGGAAAAAATATGTTGGTTTTGACAGCTGGGACAAATACCAGATGGGAGATCAGAATGTGTACCCTGGTCCTATCGATAATTCTGGGCTGCTCAAAGGTAACTATTTCCAATTGTGTAGTAACACAATACTAACATTTAGTGGAAATTTGTCACAGATTGTTCATCTTTTGTAGTTGATAATGTAAATGAATCTCAGTGTATATGAAGGTGAACCTTTTAGGTTTTGTTTTCAGACCATGACAAGAGAACTGGAATAGATTTCCATAAAAATTACAATTTTATAAATAAAATTATTGGAACTCCTTTGCAATGGTGATAGAATATTTAATAATGTACAAATTACTGGTTTGTAGTGATATTTTGGGATACCTTGGGAGCTGAAATTTAGTCAAGTTGAGAAATAGCTAGCCTGAGTTCACTAAGATTTTTTTAGCTTAACTAAATTGGTTGATTTAAAATAACATTTTTGAAGTTGAACTCTAGAATTTATTTTTGTAAATGAGCCCCAACACCTTACTTCGATTCTGGAACAGTTGAAGAAGTAGTATTATGCAGTTCAGTGATATAAAGTGGTGTGAAATGACAGAGGATAATTTCCTAAGTTGTTTTTATGGTCTTCTAAATCTGCAAAGCAGATGTCCTCTGTACGAGGTTTCCTATGTAGCATAAATTGAACCTGAAAATGCTTCAACTTTGATCCTGTCTTTGCCACGTAGTATGCACTAGTTGCTCTCATACTCCTCTTCTTAAGTGTTAAGTCTGAAAATTTACACCTGATTTAAAGAATAGAAAATAGTTTAAAACAGGCATGCTTTCTCAGATATTTGCAGTGTAATGCAGAAATAAGAAAAAATATTATTAATTCAAGAAAGACTGATTCCAGGAAACTGAAGCAGTATGTTGTACTTATATTGCTTAAATCCTCCTCCCTTGTTTCCAGAATGTTTGGATGAAGTGCGAGCAGTGAAAAGTAACAGGCAGAGGTTTCAGTTAATCTCAACATATGCAAAAATGTTGTATGTACTGGAAAGCATGTATGTCATCTTGAGAACAAGAGATACGTAGTCGACTTTAGAGTAGCAAAGCAAACACAAGGAAGTAGTCATTTAGAATAGCTGATTGTTTATTATAGAAAACAGTGTTGCATATGAAGGACTGAGTCGTCAGAGGACTTGTTTGATGGAATAAGGTTCTGAAAAAATTATACTAGCAAAAAATATTGTGGGTTCTAGAAAGACAGAATGGAATCCAAATTATATCTTCTTGATATAAACTCCTGTAGCAATGTCAGATCAGTGCAGAAATACAGAATGAACTCCTTAAAGAGATACGTGGACCTGAAGATGTGTTTATGGATTTTTTTCCCACACCTTGCTACCAGTTGTAATGGAACCTCCATATGCATAGTATTGAGTGGGCCACGTAAGAATTGATAGTGCAAGTCTTGCATTGTTTCAGCAAATATTTCTTGGATATAGTTCTTGCATGTAGATTTCTTTTTTGTACAGCCGCTTCTCTAGTTGTCTGAGGCTCACAGTGTCTCAGATCTGGAATCTCCCCTTATACATACAGGATAGCTGCTATCTTACACCTGTGATAAGGATTGAACCAAAACTAAGAGCATGCTACTTAATGCGAAGAGGTTGCCAAGCTGTACTTCTTTAAAGTGTTGCATCTTGCTGTCCCTGTGAAGGATTTTGTAGGAACTGTGTTTCCAGAGCACATAGGATTCTTTAAGTAGGAGGGTTGTACCGTGTTATTTTCCCAGTCTGACATGGAGTAGATGACTTCAAACTTTGTCTTGGATCTACTGTAACTACCCATTCCTGCATTTTCAGTGAAGGATGCAACTGTAGCATGAAATGGAAGTAACCATGGTGATGTGAGCATATGTGTGAAGTGGGTGGAGAAATAGATTGATTTCTCTGAAGGCTATGATGGTGTGTGGAAACAAGTTAGGCACTTACAATTGCATGAGGATGTGGAGTTGGGTTCCTGAGTATAGGAAGACTACCTGTAATAGGTGTACTATGCATGAACTGGACAGCTTGCCTAAATAGTTGCAGGGGAGTTTTGCTTTTAACACCATAATACTGATAAAAAATTTTGCTATTTATATGAAAAAATTGTTACATTAAAAACTCAAGTAACAGAATTACAGTACTCAAGTGAAAATATCTTTCTCTTATAGATGGTGATTCTCAGTCTCTCAAGGAACATCTCATTGATGAGCTGGATTACATCCTTTTGCCAACTGAAGGCTGGAATAGGCTAGTTAGCTGGTACACACTGATGGAAGGTCAAGAGCCAATAGCACGCAAGGTACTCTTAAATTAACCCTGGGATGATTATGGTTAAGATGCAAACATGTGGGAGTTGCACAGGAGTTTGTTAAAGTTTGTAAGTCTTGGCCTATGATAGTCATATAGACAACTGCTTTAGTTGCTTATAGATATTTAATTTTTATTCAGATTTTAGAGGCTTAAGTTTTTAATATTGAGAAATGACGATGCAAAGAATACAATACTTTTTCTTCTGGAAGGAAGCCCTCTCGTATTTCAAGAAGAACTTGCTTTAGAAGCTTGTTAGTCTATTAACACCAATGATTTTGTAGTCAAATCTAAAACCCTAAAACTGTATTGGCTACATTAGTGAAAAGCCTAGCTCTAATAATGTTAACTAGCAGAGTAACTGGTAGTTCCTTTTCTGATAAGCAGTCTTCTGTATCCAGCAGCTTGCTAAGGGAGTTTTTTCTTTAAGCAATAAGCTTACCTCAACACAAGTAGTAGTCCATAGTATGATGGATATTGTGGCCCTCCATCATCCTTAAAAATTAACATCTTCAATGTTAATTTTTGTTTGCTCCAGCCCGTACCATCCTTGTTGTTAAGGTAATATGACATTTTACTAGTTTATTGATCAGATAATCCTTATTGTTTGTATTATTTCTTAAGATTTTTCACATTTGTGATTACAATTGCATCCTCGCTGGACCGAATTACTTAAGTTTTAAAACACATTTTGGTATGTTTGCCCTTTCTAAGTTGACCATTAGGGTGTATTCTTTCAGTTACAGGGACCTTTATTTTAATTCCTGAAAAACTGATGAAAGAATAGTATAATTAGAATTCAGTTTGATGTGACTTCTGCTGTAATACAACCATGTCACAGGAGAAAAAAAAAAAGTTATGGTCTAGCTACATGCATGCTGGCTGCTTATTTGAAGTGCATTCCTTTCAAACAAACGCCAGTTAGCTATAGAAGGAATTTTGTCTCTTCAAGATTCATTTGGTCAGCAATAGAAGTAGTTTGTTCGGGGGTTTTTTTTAACATTCTCTTTAGTACAATTAAATAGATGGTTTTTTTAAAGAGACATCCCTGGAATGTCTCTTTCTTTTTCTCTAGTTCTGTAAGAGCTGAAATCCTTTAAAATGGCTCTCCTTCTTTAAAGATATATCTGTTACCAGCTTGTTACTGTTTTTCCTGAAGATGTATTTCAGCAAACTGAATGCTCTTCCATCATCATGGTAAAGTAAAAGTTCTGTAATTTTTTTCACTTCGGGGGGAAAATGGAAGGAGAGAGAAGGGAAATTAGGGTAACTTGCCTTCTACTTGGAAGGAGCTAAGTGAAAAAATATATGGAGTGTAATGAGTGGCCAGGTAAACTGGCATAGCTTCATTATTTTCTGCTTATATGAACAGTAGTTATCCTCTGAGATGCCTGTTCCAGTTCAGAATTTTTCTTTCTGATGCTTTTGTCATTTGTTCATGATTCTTTCTCCTATCTGCCGTAATGTTTTTTCATAGTGGCGGGATGATACTTTTCTTTCATCTCCTTTGTTTCATCAACTTTTTTTTGAAATGTGGATCCAAATTTTAAATTGGTACAATACTGTTCTTGATCCATGGCAAATAACATTATGAATTTATGTAATAGGATGTGGTAATACCACCACTGAAATGTCAGTTTTATTCTCAGAAATGCCTTGGCCATACTGCAGTTTTGTTTATTGCAACCATTTTGTTGTTACTCTAGTAGCTGGAAACCCTACTAAGCTGCTAAAATTAATATGCATGTTTATTTAAATGTCATGGTTGGCAGTCATGAAAACTAAGGCAAACTACTGAACAGGAGTGAAAGAATTCACTAATTTTTTTTTCCTATGGCACTTGCATGCAAGTTATATTTGTAGAGCAGATAGCAGATCTCTCCTAGCAATTAGCTGTTGGCTTTTTTTTTTTTACCATATTTGTCAGATGTATCACATATCAGGCCAATGATTATTTTTGGAACAGTCTACATGACTAAGTACTGCAGTTACACTTTGGAAGATCAAAGGGAAAAACACTTAAGAGGTGACCCTGAATATTTTTTTCTACAATTTACTTTTATAAAAAAAATCCTGTACACTTTATTTTGTAATAGGTTTACAAAAATGAACATATAATAAGCAACTGTAATGGGTAGATTAAATTTCAAATTAATATATTCATTATCAGAATATAAATGGAATATTTGTATGTCTTGTTTAAGTACAGAATTTGTTTTAAAATGTGATATCTACATTTTAGTAGTGTGTGTTCTGTTTTTTATAAGTATTTTTTATCTGTGAAAACTAGTTCTTCATGTTTTGAGGGAAGTAGGATACAACAAAATGTGTTTTGAAATAAAAATTACTTTTGGTGTTTTTTATCTTCTGATCAAGTATCTTATCTTTTGGTTAAGTATACGTATTTGTGATTTCCGCTATACTTAACACTTTGAATGTCATGATATTACACACAGGTAAGACAACATCATAATGGAAAAAAATACTTTTTAGTTTACTATATTTCTAAAAAGTTATAGGAGAATTTTAGTTCTAATTTTTGGCATTTATTAAAGTGTCTTTCATTCCCTGAACTTCAGTTTCTTGAAGAGTTCTCAAAAACATTTTGAAATTTGTGTATGAAAACATATTTGTACTAATATTTGATCCCAATCTGTTTTTCAGGTTGTTGAACAGGGTATGTTTGTAAAGCACTGCAAAGTAGAAGTATATCTGACAGAATTAAAGCTCTGTGAAAATGGAAATATGAACAATGTTGTCACACGAAGATTTAGTAAAGCTGATACAATAGGTATGTACAATGATTTTTAACAGTATAGGATTATTACTTCTGTTTAAAATAGTACTTGTTTAGGAAGTTCTGAATAAATAAGTCTCTAGGTAAAAAGTTAGATGGATATTGTAGCCATTAAAACGGACGGAACTGGTCTTGTTTGGGTCAAAATTAAAAGTTAAATGATTTGGAATATTTTGGATTTTTAATAATTTTTTTTTTTTAAAAAAGGCATTTTATTATCTAGGCATCTGTGTTAACTCTAGATGTTTACACTTCTCAGAAAGTGAAGAGTGTGATGGTTTTCTTTATCTTTATTGAATTCCATAGTGCTTTTTCTTGGCTTTTGGTGTGTAAGAAAGAAATTTTTTTGTTTATTTCCATTCATATATTTCATTAGCCAACACTTCTTAGTCATATAAAAAGAGAAGGGTATATTAAAAAAAAACAAGAGAACGATTTGAATCTAAATTAATGGCTAAAGGTGACCTACAAAGGCAGTATTCTTTGGGTTGTGAAGTGGCAGGCCGAGCACAATCTTTTACAGAAGCTGAGGCCTGTATTAAATCATTAACTTATCTTTATTTGTAGTTATTTTGCCTGTTCTTTGAGCATTGTGCCATTGTTTGAAACCGTATTTTGATAACATATTTGTCTCTGAAAATACGTAGAACATATGCAAAGATATTCCTGATCATATAAACTCAATTTTTGGTGTATTTGTGTATGTGGTATCTGAGATAAGAGTCTTCCAATCAGCTGTATTTGTGCAGTTAGAATTGTGCTCTATGCCTTTGGCACTTTATGCCCAGCCATTACTCTTTGTTTACATTCTTTGACAGCAGTGCAGTTTTTTTTCAGGCTTTCTTTTCAGGCTTTGCTTTTCTTTACATTATCGGTCATCACTTGTACTTGCTACCTTTTAATTCTTTGCAGGTTGCTTGCTTTAAAAACAGAATCTTTTACTTTGTTAAATTTTAATCTTTAAGTTAAACAAGTAATCATATGCTTGTGTTAGAATAAAAACTTAAAAATTATGGGATTTGTCCGTGAAACAAGACTTCAGTGTTGTAAGTTAATTAGCCTTTTTGAGATCTGTTTTAACTTGGGAAGATGTACTTCATTACTCTCTAAGCAAATCCGAAAGCTGAGAAATCTAAATACTTTAACTTTATCCATCCCCAAGGACCAAATGGCAGCTATTTGGCAGCTACTGAATTTAATTGTATCATTGAAATTATAGGTAATGGATGAATTTCTGATATTTTTGTTCTCTAACCAGAAGCAGGGGTTTTTGAAATTACTGTTACTTAGAGGTGTATTAATTTTTTTCTTGTCAGAGAATTGCAACTATGAGAAAATTGTCATAAAGGGTAATGAGAAACAGTCGGGCTCACTGGCATCCCCTTTCCAGACACTGGCCTTACTTGCTTTCCTGAGATGTGGATGACATGCTCTTGGAAGCCTTAAAAACGTGCCCTTTCCTAAGCTGAATCTTCTTTTGCAGAGCACCAAGGAGGGCCATCCTAGCCAGGACATCCAAAAGAGTTTGGGTCTTAGAAGAAGAGCTAGAAAAATTAAAACCACCTTTAAGAGTGAAAGAATAACTGATCCCTGAGGTTTTTATCTTATCATCCATTCATAAGATGGTGATTTATTTTTTTCCCATCCTTGCCTTAAGTATATTTAAGGTAGCTCTGGAATTCGTCACATATATAGCAGAGGTTCTCATTATATCAACAAATAATATGCAAGAGGAATCTCACAGAATCTTGATTATATTTCACCATTCCTTGCATATCAAATAAGGGATGCATTTTCATTATGGTTGCAGGAGACTTGTAGTACAAAAGAGTCAATATCAGTCCCATTGAAATGAGTGGACATAAGGTACTATGGCCTTTTTAAGAGGTTTTGATCGTTGTTTTTGTTATTTACTTCCATCAAAAGATTAAGACAAGACCTTCCTTAATTCAGATAAACAGATGAAGTTTTGGAGCCCCTTAAATACTCTGAGCCCAATATAAAATTCACCTACCAATATTCAAATGTGTGTTCTTCCTGGAATACTTTTGCTTTTCCTTAGAAACCAAGCTAAGCTGTATGTCAATAATTTAGTACAAGGTAGGAAAAAGTAATTATAAAGGACAGACCTAATAGTGATGACAGTAATTTTCTTGGGGTGGTACTGGAAACATCTAATCTGTTCTTTGGACCTTCTTGAGAATCTCCTACAATTGAGAACTCTCACCTTGGAGGCAGTACATATTAACCTTGAGATTGATTAACGACTTACTCTTGCAGGGGGTTGGGGATGGTTTTTTAATTCTAAAGAGAAAATGAGCTAGGCAATAGATGTGTAGTTCAGGCAGCATTTCAGTCTAGTTATTGTTGCTGATTGTAGAGAACATCAGGGCTTTTGAGTGAAAATGAGTTAATGACCCATTCAAGAGTCTTAGTCATGTGAAAGTGTGATAAAACTAAGTCATCAGCTAATGTGTGGGCCTTTTCTACCTTTTTTCAAGAGTTTTATGAACCAGAACATGACAGAAAGACTGTAGCCTCTGTTATGTACGAATAGGAGTGAGGTTTTGTCTGCAATGCCATAAAACATTTCCAAAACTGAGCTGATAGACTTTGTAAAAGATTACACCAGTGGCTCTGCATCTGATGAATTTTTCAATTTTTGCTAGTAAATTATCTTGACAAACAACTTTGATTCATCTTTACCTTTAATTTGCTGCAGAATGCAACAATGTACAACTTGCCACCGTTGATGACAATTTATTCTGGGATCTGTGACTAGCCTTTCCCTTCTTTAGGAAACTGGGATTAGTGTTTCGTAGTACAGATTAACATTTTACTACATTTTCCTGTAGCCAGTATTTGTGATAGCACTGGCCTTTAGGATTCAGGGTGTACTTATATTGGGATCCACTGGACTTCTCCAGCATCTCATCAAGACTCTTCCGCATAGTCTTGCAAAATAGTACTTAAATCGTGCAACTGTTTTTTTGGAGGAGCTATCTGATTTTTTTATGATATAGGTGTCGTGGGTTAAGCAGAGCAGAGTTAATTTTTTTTTCCTTTTCCCTTCTCTTCATAAATAGCTAGCAAGGAGCTATGTTTTGGATTCCTGCTCCGGAGAGAATTGATAAGAGAAGAACGTTTATAGTTATTGCTAGGATGTTGCTATTTGTCCTCAAGGACATACATTCAGCCTTTTGGGGGGGAAGAGACAGTCTGGCTTCTAGCCTGGGATTTGCTTTTAGGTAAAGATTGAGAAGCAGACTGACCAATTATTCCATCCCATGCACGTCATACCCAGTATATAGGAGAAGACTCTTCGAGGAGAGCTGTCTTTTTCACTTCCGGATTCATCTCGCTTTGGGTGCCTGCGTTCGCTCTCCCAAGGCCTTTCCCCCCCCCTCCCCCCATGGTCGCCATTAGCTCTCGGCCTGGGACACTCGTTTATCTCTGTTCCGTGAGTTTTGGCATCCTCCCTCTCCAGGAGGATCGTTAGCTGGTTTTTTTTTCCTGCTTCGGTCAGCTCTCGGGCTGGGACGCTTGGGCTGTTATCTCCGTTCCGTGAGTGCCTCCGAGAGCGGTGCACCCCCTTTCCCCCCTTTCCCCCCCCTTTCTGGGGGAATCGTCTGTGCGGTTTCTGGGGATTATTAGCTGGCAACAGGCCGAGCCTTTTGGCGGGGGGGGGCAGTATCATTGTCAACAGGCCGAGCCTTTTTCGGGGAGGGGACAGCATAATTGTGTATCACCTATTCTCTCCCTCCTTTGGGGCCACTGGCTGGGAGTGCGCTAGGCCTTTGGTCATCAGGTGGGGAGGGGCAGTATCACTGTGTATCACATTGCATCTTTGTATATAGTATTATTTCTAATATTATTGTAGTTTAGTAATTAAATTGTCCTTATCTCAACCCACGAGTCCTCTTTGCCATTTACCTCTTTAATTCTCTCCCCTATCATTGGGTGGGGGCAGGGACTGTGTGAGCGGGTGTGTGTGGTTTGGCCCCCAGCCAAGGGCCAACCCATCGCAATAGGATATATCCTATACAAGATCCATAACCTTTAACTCTCAAGTTGAACTATCTCAAATTGTGGCTATATAGCAGCTGGAGTGAGAGGCTTCCTTAAAGGGCAGTTCTTCCTGTCTCTTTTAGACATCGTCCTAGTACAATTAGTCTCATACAGGGGATGTGTATGACACTACTGGAGGAGAACCCCATACACAAAATGCCTCAGACCATACCTGTTTGAATGCAATGTTTTCATTTATACTGGAACAGGCACTTTCGCTTTAGATTATAAGCCAGCACTTCAGTGATACTTGCTGGGTGGTGAATTATAAAGTGTGCATTGGTTACATTCATGGAAGAATGTAAAAGAACCTTAGTTTCACAGTTGCAAAATTAGCATAATAGTCAAGTGGAACATGCTCTATAATGTGTAGTCATCTGATAGGATCGATGCTTCCTATCTCATAATCGTTCTGTTAGTGAAGCTGGATTATGTTAAAAACTAACATAATAAATATTAACTTAGTACTTGTGAAGAATACGAACTGCAATGCTCAAATAATTAATTGTCATGGTATTCATAAGATAATGAATAACTATGTTTTGTAAATTCTTTTAGTGAAAGTAATTGATAAATTTAATATTTTTTCTTTAAAGTTTGTTGCTGACTTGATTCATTCTTACACTCAAATATAGTTATTTGAAGTCATTGGTTGAGAACTGATTCAAACAGTACATGATTTTTTTTAAAAAAGTCATCAGTCAAGAAACAGGCGGTTGTTTTGTTTGTAGCACCTACCTTGCCTACATATCATCTGTATTACAGAAACAGATGATCCAGTCTAACACTTGCTTTCATACTAAAATGTGTGTTAACTAGTGTAGAAGGATATTGTATTCAGCCTACAATATCTACAAATACTGTATTGGCCAGTTGTCATGCGTATTTCACAAGCCAATGGCTGGATTTTTATAAGGTACTTTTACGCTTCAGGTCTCATTTCGACTTTTGTATTTAACACAATGGAAAAGAAAATTATAATCTTAAATAAAAGGGAGCAAGGGGAATGCTAGAGGAGCTGACACACTGGTGTTTTATCCTGAGACTTAAAAGGAGAGTCTCTCGCAGAGCTTACAGTGTCCATTTTTATCATTGTGGTTTCAGTGTTCATCAGGGATAAACTGTACGCTTTTTGACTCCTGTTTTGTTTTCTGTGTTCGCTGTTATGCGACTTGGCTGCCGTGGGGCCTTATGAGTGTACAATTAAAAAAAAAATTAAGCGAGGTTGCTACAGTATAGCACTGCACATATTAAATTAAAGTACTCTTTAATAAACATTACTTTTGCATAAGGAGAATGGAGTTAATTATGAACTTCTTAAATTTCACTTTTATACAATAGTTATACTGCCTTAAATTATGAAACACTGATTATATTTCTGTCAGAGTAGGAGATTTTACATCTTTTCAGGGATGTAAAATCTTTCATCATACTTTTAAAATAAATTTATGCATTTTAGTTTTACAGTGTAGTCTTTAATTTCTGTGAGCATGTAAATTAAAGTTTATGCATATATACTGTGGTTAGTGCTGATTGCCCTGGGATATGAGTAGTAGATGAGTGAAAACCAAAAAGGGTTTGATTTAGGGAGAGGAACAGAGTGACTTGCACTCCCTACACCTGGTTTTGCTACCAGTCTCACTTCTAATCATTCCCTACCCACAGACACTCCTGCGTTACCACACTGAGAAATCATTGGGTGGGTACCTAGGTACCTCCTGTCATGTGTTGTTTATCAGCTTGTCTTTATTTGGGCTGCTTTGCTGAGAGACTCAGGAGGGAATAAGATAGTCCTCTGACTGTTTCCTTTTTAAAGACAGGCGAGCTAGCAGCTTCCTGCTTGTCCTACAGCATGGTGTAGTTGCATGACTATTTCTACAGTTTCATTCATATTTTGAATATAAGAAAAGAGTAGGTGGTTAAGATGCTTCATTTGGCCTTATACCGTTTTTGTAGTGAAATGCTAAACTTGTGTTCTCTCCCTTTCAAAACAGATACAATTGAAAAAGAGATAAGAAAAATCTTCAATATTCCAGGTGAAAAAGAGACCAGATTGTGGAACAAATATATGAGTAATACTTTTGAACCTTTGAATAAACCAGACAGTACCATACAGGATGCTGGTTTATACCAGGGACAGGTACAGTGTAATATTATTTTTTTAATATACTTTTTTTTCTTCTGAAAATCTAGCTGTACCCAATGAATTTTCATTCTTTTTAAATTAAAATCTCCTACTAATAGATTATGTTAGGGATAGAGGATTTTATAAACAAAATCATCAAAATAAAACTAGTCTTTGAGTGTATTTTCAGGATTAAAGATGAGTTTAACTTTTCTGGTGAAGTAAAAGTAAGTGAATGTGATGTTGCTGACTTGAATTTGATAAAACCTGAAATAAAAAATATTCCTAGCATCTGGGATATGTTTCTGTAGTGAAACCCAAGATGTGAAGAACTTCTTAGGTACTCTAAAAGAATAATGTCTTCTACTCAAATGCCACTGATTTGGAGAAATAAATTAAGAAAAAATGAAGATATTTCAAATAAGAACTATAGAGACCAAACAGCTTGAAAACGGGCTTTAACATGAGACTGTATCATTATTTTAAAATCCCTTTATGGCAGGATTTCTTACAAGATAATTTTTTTACCTTTCCAGATGAATATAAAGACCAAATATTGGATGGTAAAGCTACACAAATATAAATGTGAACTGATTGAACAATTTCATCGTTAGAATAACTTTTCAGATTATTACATTGATTCTTTAGTCTTCAAATAGAGTTGGATGTTTTTTCAACAGCAGTAATTCGTGCTGTTGTGCTACAAATATGAATGGACGAAATTTGATGGCAGTGATTGTAGGCAAGATTATATTAAAGTGTTTCCTTTTGCCTTGAAATACTTGACTCTAACCTACTTAGCAGCAGTAGTTATGCTGTGCTTCAGTTTATTTTTATGGCATGGAAGGTAAGTAACCAGTGTACCAAAATAACAGCTTGAACTATTGTGCCCTTTAGCTTCATGCTGCATGCACTTAAACCCTCGCACTGGTAATTTTAACAATGCAGAGGTCCTGCTGGAAAAGCCCACATTTCCCATAGAAGATTTGCGTCAAAGATGTAACTTGCAAATTGCCTCTATACCAGTGAAACATTAACTACGAAGCAAGCATGGTCTAATATAGCCTTAAAAAGATCTCTAGGTGACATCTGTACTTTCAGCAAAACAAATATTGTTCAAAACCAAGTTTAACCATGGTTTCTGAAAATGCTAAATGTCAAGACAGAATATGTGTGTTTGGTCAATTGCACTTGCTGACACACAAGGTTGTTATTTTTCTTGCTGAGCTTCCTAATCTAGTAGTAGTTATTCTGACTGTTATAGTCTGTTTAACTTAATAGTTATTTTTTACTGTGTAATTCTAAACTGTGTGTGTGATTGAGTAAATTAATGTTTTAAATTTATAAATTGGTTTCTGAAGTAAGCCTTTAGGGGTTCTGTTGAACTTTAAGTCTAAATCTTCCTTTTATTTAGTAGTCTCTGAGGGCCAGTGGGAGGAAATGTGGCAGAATCTGTCTTACAGCATTTATGATGGAAGATAGCAGCCTAGTCTTTTCCAGATAGAAGGCAGGTCATGATAGAAAGCTGGTTTTCAGTGTCATGTCTTAGTTTATGCAGCCTGAAGTGGCAGCATGACTTATGTATAAGGTTTTGAGCATAAGTACATATGTGAATGAATGTCACTGTGTAGACACATACAGACATAGTGTAGCAGTTAATTAGAATCCTGAAACATCAGTGTACAATTATGTAGAATTAGTTGCATTGAAAATTAAGAGTCAGTTTAAATATTGGAGTCTAGTTGGTGTTTCAGATGATCTAGGCTATCCCAGCTGTCAATCCAGAAAGGCATGAGCTTTTTGTAGGTCCTGTGTCATATCTGCCAGCATAGGACAGATATCTCAAATACCCAAAGGCGTTTCAAATGGCACTTAATGCCTGTGTTTAGGACTGAGTGTTCTGTACTCCCTTTTGTACCAATAACAACTTGAATGAAATTAATTTTGTTAGCCAACTGTCCCATTGGAAAATTAATATTGGATGAATGCTTTTGCGACAAATACAGGAGTAACCAGACAGGTATGATTTTAAGGATGAAAGGCAGAAAATGGTTGGGTTTGTTGGGGTTTTTTCACCACTACTGATCTCTGTTGTGTGAGAGGCAAAATTCCTTCAGGAATATGCCTTCATTAATGGGGCTGTTTTACAGATGTGATTTCTGTAGGTTCACAGATGCCGTTTTAGACGTTGCAGGTCATCTTATGACCGTTTTGAGAGGTAAAGTCTTGCCATTTTATTCATGGATTGTTGAGGCATAGATATATTAGGTAGCTTGCCCAAAGCTGCACAAATCAAGGTGAGGGGAGAAAAAAGTGAATAGAGCAAGAGGAAGGTGTAATTGAATGGAATATTCTTGAGCCTCAGGGAATAGTAGCTAAACATCAATCTTTTCTGTCTCAATCGTAAGTCAGCAAATCCTTTAAAAAGGTTGTAACAGAAAGCAATCTATTGGTTCTAGTAGCAATTCGGTTTTCTTATTACACTTTTTGCATTAGGTACTGGTGATAGAACAGAAGAATGAGGATGGAACATGGCCAAGAGGTCCTTCAACTCCTAAGTAAGTTGTGAATTAAGTCATGTTATTCACTATAGCTTAACTATTTTCACATGCTATTTTGCTTTAAAACTCCCTGTTTTTAAAATGACATTTTATTTTGAAAATCAGCCTTCAGACGTTTTCGCTGAAAATATGTCGAATAGTGTATTTGTTGCAAGTGCTGCACATTGTAGAACATGACATGGTAATGGTGAATTCCTGTGTATATGTTGCTTTTGTTGATTTCAGCCAGTGGTATACATGATCCTGCTTAAAAATAGAAAAAAAATCCATAGTAGAAAATGGTAAAACTTACCTTATTTTATTTAGATTTCTGTTTCAAAGCAAAGCATACCTGTTAGGTGAACAGAGATGTATGTTTGTTATCGGTGTTTTTCTTATATGTAAATGTTTTCATGGATAGCTAGAGCACAATATTTACACATAAACATAATTTAAATTGCAGCCCACATTACCAGCATTTTGCTTTTGTTCTTTGTTGGGCTGTTATCAATTAACAGAGTACGATGTTCTTTTTCTCTTCTGTTCTTCCTGCTGCCATTGACAACAGCATCTTGATAATGGCGAGCAGAAAGACTTGAGTGTGGTTTTTCTCATTTAGATGGATAAACTTTTAAAAATATAGTTTCTGGAATCTAAATTGTGTTCTGCTGGTTTTGAAGAACAGTTGGAACTAGTTACTAGTAAACCAGCACAATCTCAGCCTTACAAATAGTTAACTCTGTTTTCTCCCTTTGTTGGCTGGTTCTTGAACGTATCTTTCATAAAGAATTATTTTAAGTTCCTTGTATTCCTTTTTGTTACTCTGCATTTATGAAATTGAAGTTCACTGTTGTTTTCAGACAGTTCTATAGTATCGTTGCTTATCATTTGAAGGACAGAGTTTCTTTGTCTTTGGTGGATTATCTCAAGCACTTTCATTAGGAGCGCTAGCTTCTATTAAGTTGCTTAATGAAGTCCGAGTTCAATTTAAGCTTAGTATGAACAGTATAGTCTTGTTTAGCAAGATGTTATGACATAAAGAATCGAGCATATAGAGCAGCAGAAAGAATGGGATGCAAAATACTTGAAGTTTAATCTCTGACTTCAAAAAGCATCTAGTAGAAAAGTAAATTCTGAGTCAGATTTTATATGTAGATTTTGAAGGTTAAAAGAATTTAAAGAACTCAGTGTCACAGATTCTTTTGGAAGTTTTGGTAGGAAGATAGTACCTGCTTTTATTCTGCCAAATTTCCATCCCACTTTATGGAAGGCAGTCAGGAGCAGTATATAAATTAAAGAATTTTATCTCCTGGAAAATGTTTGATCTGGGGAAAAATAAAATTATAATTGTGTCAGTGGAGGCTATAAGTAAACCAGCAAGTGAGGATGAATAGTTTTACTGTGAAGCTGGGGTATGTTTTTGGGTTTGGCAGGTATTGGAAACGTTGATTGAAATTTGATATTCAAATGCATTGTAATAGTGGAAGGTTTGCAAAATTTAGTGGATTCAAATAGAAACTATCGGTAAGCAGTAACGGGGACAGGTTTTTACGTTCATTTAAAACTTTATGAAAAATTAATAAATGTTTAATGGGGCAGAAATATTAAACACTTGCTTTTGAGTCTTCTTTGTAAGATGCATTAGGAGTATTAGTTAGTCATCACATATAGTATACATCCAGATACCATCCTACAGTCCTGTCAATAGACACGTGCTGGTCTCACACTGATTCCTGCTGAGACTGCCTCTTTGTAGTGCTTGTTTTAGAAGAGTAAAAATGCTAAGCATAAATTCTGAGACCAGAGAATAAAATGCCATATTTAGAAAGGCTGAAATTTAGAATGTTGGAAAGTATGAAAGATTTATAATGCTTGAAGAGGCAGGATCATTTCAGAACACCAGCTTTTCACAGAATCACAGAATAGTTGAGGTTGAAAGGCATCTCTGGAGATTGTCTGGTCCAACCCACCTATATTAAGAAGGGTCACCTAGAGCAGGTTGTTTGGAACTGTGTCAAGTTTTGAGCATCTCCAAGGATGGAGGCTCCACAGCCTCCCTAGAAAACATATTCCAGTGTTTGATAACCCTCACTGTAAACCAAAATGTCTTAATTTTTAAATGAATTGCCTGTGCTTCAGTTTCTGCCCATTGCCTCTTCTCCTTTCAGTGGGCACCACTGAGAAGGATTTTCCTCCATCATCTTCGTTCCCTCCCACTGGGTATTTATACACATGGATAAGATCACTCTGGAGCCTTTTCTTCTCCAGGCTGAACAGCTCTCTCAGCCTCTCCACGTAGGTGAGATGCTGCAATCCCTTGATCACCTTTGTGGCCTCTCACTGGACTTGATCCAGTATGATCCTGTCGCTCTTGTACTGGGGAGCCCAGAACTGAACCCAACACTCCAGGGGTGTCTTGCCAGTGCTGAGTGGAGGGGAAGGATCAGCTCCCTTGACCTGCTGGCAGTGCTTTTCCCAGTGCAGCCCACAAGGTTGCTGGCCCAAGGACACGTTGCTGGCTCATGCTGAGCTTTTAGTCCAGCAGGACCCCAGGTGCTTCTCTGCCAAGCTGCTTTCCATCTGGTCGCCTACCCACATACACTGTACTGTGTACTGGTGCGTGGGGTTATTCATCATCAGGCGCAGGCCTTTGCACTTCCTTTGAATTTTATGAGGTTCCTGTTTGCCCATTTCTCTACGCTGTTAGAGAACTGTCTGAATGGCAGCACAACCTTTGCTGTGACAGCTGAAAACAAGAGATAGTAAGATGTTGTGCACATTTTCCCTGCTTCTTTCTTGTTAGTGGAAGTATAACAGCAATCTTTGTATCGATTACTTCTTTTGGCAATTTTTCTTTCTTCCTACTGCAAGTGATGAACATTGACAGTTTTTTATGAGAAACATGTTAAAGGTGTGCGCTCTTTCTGCTGCAAGAAAAGAACATACTTACTTTGAACATGGTCAAATTGGGACTTCAGCTCAGTATGGGAAAATAATAATTCTGTTTCTCTTTAAAGTATGATGAATCATAACAAGTGAAAAGATCAGTTATCATAATTGTCTCTTCTGAAGAAGCTAGTAAGAAATTATTTCAAGTTTGAGATCCTTTTTACATAGGAGCAGAGACCCTGCTGTGCAACTTCGAATTTCAGCTCTGTGTCCAAGCTTGTTAGTGTTTGGATTTCTTATATGTGTGCTGTTCTTCCAGTTTCTGAATTTACTTAATTTTTGAAGTAGTCGCAACATCTGCAGTAAAAACCCCTCTGAAGTTTAATGATACCTGCTGTTGTCTCATATTTTAATGCTGCTTGAAATGTTTGGGTGGGTTTTTTTAGGTCTGTAAGTGCCTCAATGTAGTGTACATTCTTAAAATGTGCACGGGGTCAGTCAGGCTTAGGAATAGCTGGATTTTTGGCTCTCTGAGAGGTTCTGTTTATATCAGCTATCGGGATGGTTGTTGCTCAGGAAACTTGGTTTCTGTGATATTTTTTCTAGGGAGCTCATAGTGACTTCTCCTGAAATGTCTTTACTGCCATCTGCTCCCTTCTTACTCAGCATTAATGGGCAGTTCTGCAGAAAATTTTATTATATTAACTTTTCTGGGAATAACTTCTCGGTATCATCCATGTGACATATGCATACAAACATGGAGATCCCAATTGCTTTAAGTGGCTTAGTTGCTGCTGATCCCGGTCTGTGAATGAAGACGTGTGATCTGTGTGCAGACAATTTTTTTTTTTGTTTTTATATCCTTCGCAGGAGATTATTGCACAGGCAGAAGACCAACCCTATTTGAATGGTTTATTATCATCAAAAGGATGTTTTAAACTAAGATGTAAAAAAATCTAAGGCTGTAGTGCAAGTACCTTAAGCAGTGATACTACAAAATCAAATTAGTTGTGTTCAGGAAAAAGAGTACAACAATTAAAATCTCTCATCCAATCTATGATTATAAAACTTGAGACAAGGAGAAAGAAGGAACTTAAGTTTTCAAGTTTCACAAATTAGCAATTTAATAGCCAGGATGAGGTTTCTGTTAATTTTCTGTTAAGAAGTTCTTATCTGTTTATGTGCAAATACAAAAGCAAATTAGAGAAACATACAAATAAGCTATTACCTAGAAACTTATTTCCTTCTAATTTTAGAAAAGTATTGTATGCTTTCTTAATACTTAATACTTAATAAACAAGTATTAAATCTATTGATCCATCATATTTTGCGAAAATGCATCTTTATATGGTAAACCAAGAATTTTTAATCTATCAGTATACATCTGTGTGTATAATAAAAGGAATGGATTTAATTCTGATCCATTTTTTTTAGACTTCACTGTGGAATAAATAATCCTCAACAAATAGCTGGGTACTTTGCATGATTTACAGACAGCCTGCTGTTAACTGTAACAATTTTTGCATGTAGAAGGGAATGCATTGGGGTTTTTTTGACCGTACAGAAATTTGAGACTGTACACATTCATAGTTTTTTCTCCTTGAAATACTGAATGTTTTCTTACAATATTTGTCACGTAATAAGTTTTTTAATAGTTTTTTTTTCTGGTTCAAGACTGTATGCCTTTTTATCTTGGAAAACTACTAAAGTCTCTTATTTGATTCTTGCTTGTTTCTGAGCTTGATCCCGTAATGTTTTTAAAAGGAAAAATAATTGAATAAAAGATGTATAGCTCTCCTTTTTAAAAATAATTTAATGCTTCTGTATCCAAGTTTTTTAGGAAAAAAAAAATCTGTGAGTCTTCAAAATAAAAACTGTGTGTGTCTACTGAAATGAGAAGGATCATCTTTAACCAAGACATTTAAAATCAGTTTTTTTCCCTGAAGCAGTTGATGTGCAGACAGGTATGCCTTTCTACTGACTTTGCTGTAAGAAAGGTAATTGTGGAGAGTAAAGCAAACTGGGGACTTACTCTCCTGTATTAAATTGTAGAAGCAAGAGCTGTCAGAGCTTGTCTGCCAGTCAAGAGCTAGACTGCTGTTTGCTGATGCATAATAACTTGTTAGACTGTGGTAACCAGTGTCTGAGCCCCTGTGCGTAAACATCAAACACTGGTAATGTACAACAGATGTTTTCAAGTTAGTTTAACAAACATGTTCATTAATATCAGTTAATGCAGGGTTGAGAAACTCTTAACAAATGCATATCCTAAACATTAATTTTTTTTTTGATTGCTGGCTGTTGAAATATCCACCTTTCACGCACACCCCCCAAAGAAGTATGATTAACGGAATTAGTTGGTTTTTTTAAGAAGAGATGAGGCTAAATATATTAAAGCTTGCTTTAAAAGACTAAATTGCATGTTAGTCTGATTATAACCACACCTTCATAGAATCAAAACCCTTGAGGATGGAAGGATCTCTTGAGATAATCTCATTGAGTCCCCCTACTCAAAACAGGGGCAGCTGAAACAGGTAGCTGAAACTGCACAGCCACTCTGGTCAATCTGTTCCAGTTTTCGATCCTCAGTGTAAAAAAAATGATAGTTTATAACTTATAACTTTTTTTTTCTGGTTTTTTGTGAACATCATCTTATGTCCAGATGGAATTTAATCTTTGTTCCCTCTCACTGGGTATTTATACACATGGATAAGATCACTCTGGAGCCTTCTCTTCTCCAGGCTGAACAACTCTCTCAGCCTCTCCACGTAGGTCAGATGCTGCAATCCCTTGATCACCTTTGTGGCCTCTCACTGGACTTGATCCAGTATGATCCTGTCGCTCTTGTACTGGGGAGCCCAGAACTGAACCCAGCACTCCAGGGGTGTCTTGCCAGTGCTGAGTGGAGGGGAAGGATCAGCTCCCTTGACCTGCTGGCAGTGCTTTTCCCAGTGCAGCCCACAAGGTTGCTGGCCCAAGGACACGTTGCTGGCTCATGCTGAGCTTTTAGTCCAGCAGGACCCCAGGTGCTTCTCTGCCAAGCTGCTTTCCATCTGGTTGCCCACCCACACACACCGTACTGTGTACTGGTGCGTGGAGTTACTCATCATGAGGTGCTTCCTTTGCACTTCCTTTGATTGAATTTCATGAGGTTCCTGTTTGCCCATTTCTCTACACTGTCTGAATGGCAGCACACCCATCTGGTCTATCAGCCCCACGTCCCAGTTTTCTGTGATCTCTAATCTTGCTAAGGGTGCACTCTGTCCTGATGTTCTGGTCATTAATAAAGATGTTAGAGAGTATAGAACCTAGTACTGATCCCTGGAGTATACCACTACTAGTGACTGGCCTCCAACTGGACTTCGCCGCTGGTCAAAATCATCTGAGCCCAGCCATTCAGCTGGTTTTCAATCAATTTCATTGTGCACTTGTGTAACCCATGTTTCATCTGCTTGTCTATGAGGATGTTACAGGTCACGGTGTCAAAAGGCTTACTGAAGCTGAGGTAAACAACATCCATTGCCTCCCCTCATCTGCCAAGCTAGTAGTCTCATCATAGAAGGATATCAGGCTGGTTAAGCAACATTTCCATATCATCTGTGCTGACTGGTCCATGTCACATTCTTGTGCTTCGTATGTCTAGAAGTGGTTTCCAGGATTAGTTGCTCCATCACCTTCTGTGGGATTGACATGAGGCGGACTAGCCTGTGGTTCCCCAGGTCTGTTTCCGGCCTCATTTAGCAGTGGCTTATGTTTCCCTAGTCTTCCATTTGTTGTTTGTGTACTTGTTTAATCTTTCTTGTTGTCCTTCAAATCGCTTGCCAGATTTAACACCAGGTAGGCTTTGGCTTTCCTGACCCCATCCCTGCATAACTGCACAGTATCTCTATGTTCCCCCTGGTTTATCTGCCTCTGCCCTCACTCAGACACTCTCTCATTGTGTCTGAGTTGGGTCAGGAGCCACTTGTTCATCCATGCAGGGTTCCTGCTGCCTTTGCTTAATTTTCTGCTTGTCAGGATGGACCATTCTTGAGCTTAGGGGAAATGGTCCTTGAATATCAACCAGCTCTCTTGGGCCCCTATTCTATCCATGGTACTCTTCCAAGTAGATCCCTGAAAAGGCTGAAGTCAGCTCTCTATAAGTCCGGGGTTGTGTTACTGCTTTCTGCTCTGTTCTCTCTCCGGATCCTGAATTTTACCATCTAATGGTAATTGCAGCCAAGGTCCCAACCTTCGCGTCATCAACTAGTTCCTCCTTGTTTGTACCTATTGGAACCAGCCAGCACCTTGCCTTGTTGGCTCTTCAGTCAGCTGTGTCAGGAAGTTGTCATCAGCGCATTCCAGAACCT
Organism: Pterocles orientalis; assembly: GCA_011057875.1. Lineage (NCBI taxonomy): Eukaryota > Metazoa > Chordata > Aves > Pterocliformes > Pteroclidae > Pterocles > Pterocles orientalis. The sequence continues at coordinate 151,455 of WKFP01015208.1, read as the reverse complement.
TCCTGGATTGCCTGTGCACTGCTGTGTTGTCCCACCAGCAGGCATCACAGTGGTTGAAGTCCCTGTAAAGGCCTATGAATGTTAGGGTTCTTCGAGTTGTGCAAAGACGCTTTGTCTGCTTTGTTTGTTTATCCTGATCCAGGCAATCTATGGCAGATGCCCACACATTGTTGGAGGAAAAGAGTTGTTCTGGTTGCAGTTGGTTTTGCTGATGTCCATATTTATGCCTCTACAGTGGATGACTGTGGGAGTTAAAGTATACAGCAGTTTAACCACAGGGTTAATAAAGTGTGTAGGGAAGTCAGTGTCTAATGTGGATTATTGTCTGTTTTGGCATACGACTGTAGTAAAGTTTGGTTTTTAACCTGGCTTTCACTGAACTATTAAAATGCTGAACTGTAATAAATAATTTTGTGGGTTTTGTTTGTTAGATCATAAAAAGTTGCCTTTCAAAGTTAGCTATTACATAGTCCTGATGTTTTTCCAGCTATTTTGGTTTACTCTTCTGCATAGGAGAGACAAGGCCATTTACTGATTGTTGGGTTTTTTACAATTAGAGTAAAAAAATGATTATTTTTGTCAAGCAAGTAACTATATTCTTTTGGACACCTTTCTTTGGTGTTTTAACACCACAGTAACATCAATATATACTGAAGTTTGTGTACTACTAAAAGGACTGTGTCTTAGAACCTTGCATTTAAACATAAATTGAGTTTCTGTTGCACATTTGATTACTGATTTTGTCTTAGGGAATTCCTAAGTCATTGCAGTTTTTTTGCATTCCAAGTAGATACTTTTGGTCATTCTTTTTGTACAGCTTTCAAGGCAGACCTGAAATATGGCAATACATTCAGCATTAGCAATTACTGTCTTTTCAGCATTTTTTATTTTCCTTGATTTGATCTATTTTTTGTTTTAAATGGTTGGAGGCATTTCTGCCAATGTTGTAAGCAACCGTAAGCAAACAGAAGTCTGCACACCTCAGAGTAGTAGGAATCTCTTACTGATTTATGTGTTATTATCACTTTGTATTTGGTAGCAAATGATATCAGAGGGTTCATGTTCTCTAAGAAACAAATTAATTTACTTTCAGTTTTCAGCGGAAACCGGACCTTTACTTATGTAGCTTATTCTGGTTTCTTTTAATTTTTTGGACAAAAATTATACATTGAGTTTTTAAATTTATAACTCTGTTGCATTTGAATTTGGTTTGAATTATACAGAACCTCCACATTTTTTTGAAAAGTTCACTTTCAGTTCAAAATGACTCAGTTCGAATAGCTTCTAAAATACTTACATGTAAGAATGTGCGTAATTTAACTTTTGTCTTGAATTTAAGTAGGGTTAAACTTACTTCAATTTTATATCTTTCTTGTTGACACAGTCTCTGTATTTTACTTCTTTGAAGGTAATGTTCAAAGGAGAGGATTTAGATTGATAAAGGAGGTCTACAAGAGAGCTTTATGAATGTTGGTCAGAATACTTTCAAAATTAAATATAACTTTCTTCACATGGTGGTATATGTTTTCTTTTGGAAAAGGTTTATTAATAAAAAGTTGAAAATAAATGTGAAAATATACTCAGGAAGATTTATTGTGTAAAAATGTTTATCTACTTGCACAGTATAGTTCTTGAAAGGTGCATAAATGTCCTGAGCACACAGAATTTCTTCTCTTAATATGGTGATGTGTATTTGAAAGCTTTCCAACGACGACTGGAGCTTTTTGCAAACCAGTTGGAATTGCACAGGGCCCATGAAAACATGGAGGTGCCTAAATTCCTTTTAGTATTCTGAGCCTTTTCCATGGTTATCTGTAAGATTTGATCAGAAAAAGAAAAATACACTGCAAGATAGTTGTATTTCATTGTTATGTACAGAGGGCCTTTGTAATTAAAAATAACATTATTCTAATATCTAAAAATAGTTTTAAACCGTGGGGGTGAATGATAATACTATTACTTTCAGGGAAAAAAAGGTTTTTAAAGGTTATTTAGCATAATATCCTGGAATTTTTTTAGCAATATTAATAAGGCAGTTTTAATTAAATGTTTTCATGCTGCTGTTAAACTAACCTTGAAGTATGTATTTTAATAATTTTTGTGTCTCGTCTCAATATTCGTTTATCGTTAAGTGAAAAATGTATAAGATTTCCATGTTAGAAACTTTACATCCTAGGTTTTAGAACATCAAAATAGCTATAGTCATACTGTAAATTGAAAACATTTTTTTTAGCACAGTGGAATGTGATTTGTTTGTTTGTTTGCTCTTTGTTTTAGCAATTCTATTTCTTCAACATGATATGAAAGTTTAAAGTACTGTGAAGCATTTCAAGTTTTAAAAGATGGATTCTGAGGGCTGCATGTCCTGGGTATTTTTAGTGCTTTGCCCACTTTAAAAAAAAATATTTTCCATGCTTGTTTATCTGCATTGCTCATTTGTTAGATTTCTTTCCTAGTTTTTAATATTTCAGCTTTTGTTTCTAATTTATCATTTTCGTATTTTTTAAAGGTCCCCAGGTGCATCCAATTTTTCAACTTTACCAAAGATCTCTCCATCTCTATCAAATAATTATAACAACATGAACAACAGAAAGTAAGCAATATACCTTAAAACATTATTTAATTGCCCTGGTGTGACATAAATAAATATTGATGTTTTATAACTCTTGGCTTAAAGATTTTGATTTGGTTTGCAATATTTGGATTGTGAATTGTTACTGGTCACTATTTCATAGCATAGGTATTACAAAGCATGATATCGGGAAATGAAATGCAGTTAAACATGTTTGGTAACTTTTAGTCATTAGTAGAATAGACTCTAAAAAGAATGTTGAGCACTGTAAGAAAATATATAAAAACTTCATTTAGAGTTTATCATGGGAAAATACATTAGTAGTGTTGTTATCCTGCCTGAATTTAGATGGACAGCAAAAAAAGTATAAACTACTTACATTTATGGTGGTCAGGTTTTCCCTTATTTATTGATGCTAATGTATTACAGCAGCATATGTGATATCACACATTGATTTGATACCACTACAGCTGAAATATTTTAGCTATAATGGTTGTCATAGTAATTATAGTCACTGATTAATTATCAGCATCTCAGCTTCTGTGTCTTATTGCTAGAAGATGTGAGAGGGATCAGTCTGATAGATGTGCTTGAAAATTACAATTAGCAGAGACTTAGTAAAAGAGGCTTCTCACTTTTAAGGGTTTTTGTCCTTTATAATCCAAATCATAAGTTTAATAAAGAGTGTGATAAACCTCTAAAAGAAGAGCTTTCATATTCCAGTGGCCAACTTTGTGTGTCATCTTTTTTTGTTGTACGCAACTGTAAAAAAGTTGGTGAATATAGAAAAACATGGAATTATTTCGCTTTAACAGATAATGGAGCATCTTTCAATGCTTGAAACCAGAGAGCACTCATCTTTAATGCAAGCTGGGGGAAATTGAAGAGGCTTATTCTTACAATTCATTCAAATTTAAAATATTTTTCCAAACATGCATTTTGTGATCAAACATGAAGATGTTAAATATTAAAAAGGTGACATAACTATTAAATGTCTTATACAATATCTTCCAGTTAAATACTGCATTTATCAGAAGTGATTTTTCCTAAGGGGTGAAGTGTCACTTGTGCCTCTACCAATTGTGAGTAGCCCCAACTCTCACTGTTAAACAGTTGAAATCCATGTATTTAACTGCAGTCTATTGTACAATGTATGTGAATGTGTAGTAAATAAAGAGTATCGGTAAATTATATCTGATTGTGTGAAAAATTACTTGAGAAGAGCTGAGCCTCCAGCTGAGAAATAATCTCTCCTTCCCCCATTGCTCATGCAAAAGACAGTTGTTATGCCAAAAACCGAAGCTTAACAGTCGCTTCTTCCTAGGGAGCCACTGTTTTAAATCAAGCCAGCACAGCTTGCTTCTTTTTTAATTTTTTTTTTCCTTTTTTTCAATTTTTTCTTTGTTTTTTTTGTTATTTTTTTTTTTTTTCTAAATGTTA
>WKFP01015208.1:97219-146153 GCA_011057875.1 Pterocles orientalis | reverse complement strand
TAGACTAGACATTAGGAAGAAATTTTTACTGTGAGGGTGGTGAGACACTGGAACAGGTTGCCCAGGGAAGTTGTGGATGCCCCATCCCTGGAGGTGTTCAAGGCCAGGCTGGATGAGGCTTTGAGCAACCTGGGCTAGTGGAGGGTGTCCCTGCCCATGGCAGGGGGGTTGGAACTTGATGATCTTTAAGGTCCTTTCCAACCCAAACCATTCTATGATTCTATGATTCTTTGAAAATTGATGGAACCCGCCTATGCGTTTGTTTAAGTGGCTGGTCTCAAAAACACACTGTGGCGGTGCATTAAGGTGGTTGAAATATTACAGAGCTCAGTAAGTGTTCCAAACTTTTAATTTTCTGGGCTCATTTGTTCAAATCAAATTCCTTTTGCAGTGCCTGTTGTTGGGATATGGCACTCAGCTGTCAAATTGTGTCCTTTCCAAAGCTGGTGATGCTTTTTCAAACTTTTCTGTAGTCCAAGTCCACCCTTCCCAGATCTCCCAACTACACAATTAGTGCTCTGGGCTCATCATCATCTGAAAGGTGCTTTGAGGTTTAAAGTCAGGGTACAGACAGTACATACAAGGCATATCAGATATGGCACATGCAACTCAAAATTTATAGGTTTACAGATAATAAAATCTCATTCAGAAAACTTCCTTTAGCATTTTCACTGCTTCAAGAACTGTCTAGCTGTTCAAGGGTCTGAAGATGGTTTCATTTTTTCAAGTCTTGCCTTATTTTTTGAACAGGAATTTCTTCTAAAAGCGAGTTTTATTTCAGTTATTGCCCTTACTTGACCACCCCACTACAATACTCCCCCATCTGCTTTTCCGTGCGTTGTTCCTTTGTTAAAGGCAACTTTCTAAAGGTTTTGCGGGTAACTGAAGGCTGGGACACACTATCACGAGTTACTTTTTGTAGGGCATTTCTGTTTGAATGAAGCTTATGTAGGCTTGCCATGTATCTTTACTTGTTTTCCATTGTTAACCATTTACTAGTGACTGTTAATTATACTTTATTTTTTTTGTCCAGTCTCAAAAGCATGAAATGCAAAGGCACAATGTAATTAAAAAATTAATAATTCTTCCAGAAAAAATGAAGTTTGCAGTCTAATGAAGCTGTAAAGAGACATCTCTTTTTTAGCTTCCTGCACATAGCAGGCACTGTATTTTGCTTGAAGCATTTGATAAAATATCACAGAAACCTGAAAGAAATATATATTAATAGACCTGACTCAACGGGATGAGTGTGGTAACCCTATTCTCTAAACCCCTCACATGTGTTTCTTTGGGCCAGTACAGAAGGTGAAAGACCTCACAAATGGCTTTCCCTTTGAAAAGTAAACTCTGTGACAGTTTGTCCCTGAGAGCAAACCAGCATTGGGGATCTATCTGCATTACAATTGTTTTGAATTAAATTATCATTATGTTACTCAGCTCATTAGAGGAAATCTTTCACATGGATGCACTGTAGCCAAAAGACACCAACTGCATTTCCTAGCTTTCTAATGTGCTTCCTAAGGTGTCAGGACATGAGAGGGGGAGAGCTGCAGAGAAGGAAAAAAGAAGGGGAGTGAAAATCTCCAGGAAAATTACAATCAATCTGTTTAGTACCCCTACATCTCCTAAATTTCCAAAAGAGATTTCTTTTTTGTTAACCATGTGAAACGTGATCTTTGAGTCAGGTGAGGAAAGCAGTAGGAAGCAAGCAAGGCTGGAAGTAGAAGCTTATTTTGTACCCTGTACATGTGCATTTCCATTGCTGCTGTGCACTATTGAGCTGGGTAGGAGTTGGGAGGGTGCGGTTATTCTGTGGAGGTTGCGTTAGCACCAATGGCAAGCTGGTGCTTTTTCTTCCTGAGGGAACTAAGGCTTTCCAACTTAAAGTAATTGGGGTTCATTGCTGTAGCTGGACTGCAGTTGCAAAGGGAGATTGAAGTTAATTTTCCCTGGGGATCTCTCATGCATGGGTGAACCAGGGGCTAATAATAGGGAATTATAATAATTATAATAGGGCTATTTAAAAGAAATTATTAGATGTAAAAGTTTGAGCACATCAGCTTTATGAACAGTGGAGCTATAAACTGCAGAGATTGCTGAGGCTGTCAAAAGAGGGAGAAATTTTCTTCCCCTTCTGTTTGAAATTTTCAATAAATCTTGTGATTAAAACAAAACAACTGTTATTCGTGGAAAGTGAGTAATTGTGCACTGAGGGGACAGCTGGAATTCAGTTGGATGTAAAGAGTGTGATACTGTTCAGGACTAATGGTTGGAGTGTACCACTGGGCACTTACATCCTCAGACTTACAATTATAAATCTCAATTATTTATCAGCATTGATTCTTTGCACTGCAGATATTTTCTTGTCATTCCTAGCAATTGACTTTCAAATTTTTGTTCAAATTGCTTCTAATGTGAATAATGCTTAGTGACTGCAGAAATACTCTTGAACTTTAGCCAAAGCTACTGTCACGCAGATTTTATTATGATCAGTGCCTGAAATAGTTTAAGAAATAGTTTAACCTTTGTGGTTGTTTCTTTTTTTCTAACATCTGTAATATTACAGAGCATCCTCTTACAAGATTCTTCTGCCTTCCCAGTGTTCTTGGATATGCTTGCTTTACTGTTTTGAGGGTTATTCTATATTTAATATTTGCATGATTTAATCTGGAAACAAATTATTTTAAATATTACCGTTTTACCTATTTCAGACTTCTTCAGTTTCTCCAAACAGATGCATCATAGAGATTTATAATTAAGTTGTTACAAGGCATTTGCGCATTCTTTTACCTCTCAAGGCTTTTCTGCATTTGCATGCTGGATTGTGCTGTCCTAGCAGGGAAGCTATAAATAGACTCTCTGATGCAGTGAGGCAGCTATGCCACAGTGGCCTTGGAAATCTCAGCTTTCACCTGTAACTCTGTGTTCCCATTCCCACCGACCTCACTCTCTTGCAGTAGCAGGATGCAAAAGGGACGTAAATGATTGATTGCTGCTGGTGGTGTCTAAAGTCTGAGTGTATTAAATTTGATGGAGCAATGAAGAATGGAGTAAGCTGTGAAGCTGCTCCTATCAAAAAGGGGTAGGGATATAATAATTACAGTCTTTGCAGTACATTAGATTTTGGTTGTTTGCACAGGTGACATTTAAATTGAAATGAATATTATTGCCAAAGTTCTTTAAAATCCTTTCTTGTTCACGAAAGTTACTGTAACATTTTTAATAATTTAAGTTTATAAAGTACTTTTGTGTATTAGAGTGCTGTAGAGTACATGTTTACATTGTGAAAGATGTTTTGTTTTTTTACAGTGTGAAAAATTCAAACTATTGTCTCCCATCATATACTGCTTATAAGAATTATGATTATTCAGAGCCAGGAAGACACAATGAGCAGCCAGGCCTGTGTGGCCTGAGTAACTTGGGGAATACGTGTTTCATGAATTCAGCAATTCAGGTACGTACTTTAGAATAAAATTAGTTTGTCTTATTATTTGGAAATTAATGTTCTGTTAGATTTTGTCATGTTTGGAAACTAATATTAAAAGACTCCATTAAGTAGCAGGATAGGATTAAAAGTGAAGAAATAATACATCTCTACTGGTATACTAGAAAAGTTGATTTACATAGCTGCATTCATTGTTTCCGCTGTTTTTGCACAGTGGTCAGTGTCAGAAAGAGATTTGACCGGCATTCTACATGTGTGAACCGTTGAGTGGATTTCTTTGCTTTTTTTAATGATTGCCATGCATGCATGTAATGAAAAATACTTTTCGTTTTGAGATGCCCTTAAGTACAGATTGTAGTGCTGAAGTGTCAAAAAACAGATGACCAGTGGATTACCGGGCCTTTATTTCTAGCTAATTGTCATTAACAGCAGGGAGCGTTTGAACATATTTCACTTTGACCTTTCCCCTTTGATTAGCTGCTATTTCATGGATAACATATTTTCCAGGAATGTAATAGCTTGTTTCTTTGCTATGATTGCAAGAGAAATACTAGTATACTTAGTATTACACTTACTAAGAAAAAAAACAACTTAGCCCTTTTATGTGGAAGCTGCAGTGGTAGATTAATGATCAGAAAGAACTATTAGTTTGATTTGGTTTTGTTTAGTTCTGGAACTCATGTTTTGTCATCAAAGCAGTCTGATGTCAAAAAACTGTGAAGTGTGTTTAAGTTCTCATTCACATTTTTTTCCTGATGAGTATAAAGGTGCTAGATCTTAACCAAGCATACTCATTTGTCATCACAAGGGTTCCTAACTTATGTTTGTGATTTCTTTGGGTGAAACAAAAAAAATATATACTTAATAATGTTGAATTCCTTCTTCACCTGCTCAGGAAAAAAAGTAGTTTCAGATACATTTGTAAGCTAAGTTTATGAAGGTGTTGAAACTTGTTCAAAAGAAGAAATATTCCAGAGTTTCATAATCTGTGCAGAAGTTTATCCCTTCTTCATATATAGAATCAGAAAATAACTAGGGTTAAAAGGGACCCCAGAATGATCATGAGTTCCACCTCCTGCTTGTGTCCACTGACGCTAGTCCTTTTTGTGTGTACTTCTGAGAAGAGTCTGGCTCCACTTCTCTAGCCTCCTATTAGGTAGCTGCAGAAAGCAATGAGCTGTCTCCTTAGCCTTGTCTTCCTCAGGTTGGAACAAATGCATACAGCTCTTAATCCCTTGCTGTATGTTGTTCTCCAGCCCCTTGACCATGTTGGTGGCACTTTTGCACTGGGGAGCCCTAACTAAACAGGGCAGTGCTCCAACAGCAGTCTCACAAGTGCCAGACAGAGGGGAAGACTTGCTTCCCTTTGCCTCTAGATACTATTGCTAATACAGCCCAGGTTGCAATGGGCCACCTTTCCCACAAAGATGCACTGCTCGCTCTTCCACATTTCCACAGAAAAGGACCACTGGGTCATACTACGCAAAGCTGCTTTCAAGCCAGTCATCCCTCAGCCTGTAGCGATGTATGAGGTTATTCCATACTTATTATATAAATAAGGCATCCTTAAAATTAAACTTGGTTCTAAAAATGTTTTCATGAGGTTACTTGAAGAGAGGTTGAACAGTGCAGGAAGTAGTTCAAATTTTTTGTTAGCATGCTGCACAAAAGATGACTAAGCTGTAAAGGGGAGGGGCACACATTTTGCAGTGTCTCTTCTGAGTAAAAATGCTATCTGTAACCTCTCTTGATTACTGAATTGTGTCATTGTGCTATTGTAAAGGAAAAAAAAATATTTTTGTGTCTAGTATGTGAACCAGAATTGTCTTTTAAAACTTGAATTAAAAGAATATTCTTAGTACATACTGAAATACATTTTTTATGGTCCTACGCTGTTCGTCAGGCTGGACTAATTAAAAACAAGGATAATTTTAGTTACTTATTCAGACCTTGGTTAAACTGGTATACATGAATTAGCATATATGTAGATTTAAAGGTAACCTTTTAGGTGAGAATGGGAAGCATGGGTTATGGCCTTTAGGAATCTTACACAGCTTAAGAAACTAATTTATTACAGTTTGCATCATTACGCCACTGTGTTAACTGTATTTAATTCTGAGGTTTGCATTCTGAATCATGTCAACTTTGACTTCATTGCTTTTCAGTTATATCTAGGGAATCAAGTGTTCAAATAAGTTCTGAGAAAGCATAGTGTAAATTAATAAATAAAATTTTGCTAATACCCAAGACAGTGCTCTGGGTAAGGAAATGAGGTGTTCATTGAGCAGTGCAGCTTTTAGTTTGGCATGGTACCTTTAGTATGTCCTTGGTGGTGGGTTTTTTCAAGTGCATCATTTGGCAGCTTAGCAAGGCAGTGTAAAGTATCTTTCAGTTCCACCTACTGGATCTTTCAAGGGAAGTATTATTCAGAGTTTAATGTTATCTAAGAAATCCATAGAAGTGCTTTTTAGTGAAAGTATGAGGTGTTCTTAACACACTAATGTCTTGCAAACTGCAAGTTCTACTGTCTTTTTCCTGTTGCCCCCACTTTTACCTTTTTTCCAAGTTCACTGAAAGCATACATTTCACTGTACTAATTTGCCATTAATTTCACCTCCTACTGTTACTGAAGTATCATTGGATTATTCTGGCTAGAGATGTAATGCATATGGCTGCATTTGATCTTGTCTAATCTTGGAAGCAACGTACTGTTCCTTCTGGAATAGTATGTGGATGGCAGACTAGGGAATTCTGCTTTGGGAATATTGGGTGGGTCTAGACTTTGACCTGGATGATGAAGCAGAATGCACTTTCAGCAAGATAAGAGATGACACAAAACTGGGATGCAGGGCTGATACAGTGCTGCCATTCCCATGGACCTCGATGAGCTGGAAAAATAGGAAACAAGAACCCCATGAAGATCCGTCAAAGGAAGTGCAAAGGCCGGCACCTGGTGATGAATAATCCCGTGCACCAGCACACACAAGGGTAGGGGTCTGACAACCAGATGGAAAGCAGCTTGGCAGCAAAGCACCTGGGGTCCTGCTGGACTAAAAGCTCAGTATGAGCCAGCAACGTGTCCTTGGGCCAGCAACCTTGTGGGCTGCACTGGGAAAAGCACTGCCAGCAGGTCAAGGGAGCTGATCCTTCCCCTCCACTCAGCACTGGCAAGACACCCCTGGAGTGCTGGGTTCAGTTCTGGGCTCCCCAGTACAAGAGCGACAGGATCATACTGGATCAAGTCCAGTGAGAGGCCACAAAGGTGATCAAGGGATTGCAGCATCTGACCTACGTGGAGAGGCTGAGAGAGCTGTTCAGCCTGGAGAAGAGAAGGCTCCAGAGTGATCTTATCCATGTGTATAAATACCCAGTGGGAGGGAACGAAGATGATGGAGGAAAACCCTTCTCAGTGGTGCCCACTGAAAGGAGAAGAGGCAATGGGCAGAAACTGAAGCACAGGCAATTCATTTAAAAATTAAGACATTTTGGTTTACAGTGAGGGTTATCAAACACTGGAATATGTTTTCTAGGGAGGCTGTGGAGCCTCCATCCTTGGAGATGCTCAGAACTTGACACAGTTCCAAACAACCTGCTCTAGGTGACCCTTCTTTGGGCAGGGGATTGCTCTAGATGCTCTCCAAAAGTACCTTCTAACTTAAATTATTCTGTGGTTCTCTGATCTGCTTTGGTTGCCTACTCTAGCTTATTTACCTTCTTAAGGTGTCTTCCCTCACAATTATGTCAACACAGCGTTGTTTATTAGGATAAATCTGTTTTCTTTAAGCAGAATAGTTTAGTGTGGAGTTTTAAACTTGGAAATAGTTTCCAGTTCCATGTTGTGTTCCAAGAGCTCTATATTTTGATCCCTTCCATTCAGTCAGTGCTGAGTGTAATGAATGCAGCTTCCTTCAACACAGGCAGTTTGTTTATCTACTCTTCTGCTGATTACCATTTTTCTCAGATCTTCATCCTTCCCAGACAGCGTTGAGAACCCTTAGTGTTCACATAAGCACCACTTCTGCTTCAGAAACCACTTCATTTCTCAGACAGCTTCTCCTTGCTCTTGTGTTATGTACAGTGAAGGTGGTTTGCATCAGAACTGTTATCAGTGCTCTTCGAAGAAGAGGGCCAGTTCCTTACACATCTTGCTCTCCAGAGTCTGACAACCTTGTCTGAAGGTTTTTGCCCTGTAACTATATGAGGTAGAAATGAGATAATCCTGGCAGTTTCTTAAAGTTTGTTGCAAGTTCATTAATAGTTCTTCAGTCTGTAGTAAGGTTCGAGTTGCTTCGTCATCTTTCTAAGTGATAAGAGACCTTTGCTTTTCCAAGTAGAGGCTTTCAGTGTTACAAAGGTCAAGGCAGCTAGAGGAGAGATGCTGAAGAGATGGGTAAGATCCTCTGTGGTACCACAAAGTTGCAGGATAAGTAGAAGTTAGGCCAAGAAGGTTAAGATACCATTGCATTTCTCCCAAGTGCTTTTGTCTTATCACTGTTTCTTATGAAAAAAGAATAATTCTATATTATTTCATATTTTGGCTATATTGTAACTTTTGTATAGATTTTTCAGATTCTTTTGAAAGAGTATTCCGTGTATCTAATTTTAATTTACTTCAGTGCTTACACCTGAGGCTTTCGCACATCTGAGCATTAAATAAAACAGGAAAGACAAAAGGGAGCTTGTGGACTTTATGAAAACATATTATTATGAATGCTTGAACCCATATCAAGAAAAAAAAAGGGTATTTGGCAAGTAGATATTTTATTCATATTCACTTATGTACATGGCTATGTTTTAAGCTGGAAAAATTAGAAAAATATGAAGCACTGCTGTGCTGCCACCTGTGGATGTTTCCTAAGTATTGGCCTTTTGGTGGGATACTAGTAATTGGAGCTCTGTGGGACATGGTTTTGGTTTTTGGGTTTTGTTTTTCTTTTTTTTTCTTCCCCAGTGAAAACCTGAGAGGTCTCAAAGTTTGAATTTTGTGATTCAAAAATAAGAGAAGAATGAAAATAAATTGTTTAGTTAAAACCACTTACTTTTTTCCCCCCATTTTCATTTTTTACGTTTTTTCCACCAATGTGATTATGTGTACTTCACTTTTGAACAACCACTGTTGAGAGCTTTGCGATGGGGTATTTCAGCAATTTTCTTTCTTCAGAAAGCTCATTAAAATTCCCTCTACGGTTAATAATGGCTGTGAGTTTATCCAGACAAAAGATCACATCTTTAGCCGAAATCTGAAGTGATTAGGTTTTTAGTGCTCTGTTTCAGTTGCTGTAGGCTTATGGAGTTTGGGTTAAGGGGTGTGTTAGCTGAGTGCTTTTCACCATGTCTGACACTAAGCATATCCAGACAAAAGTAGCATAGACAGGTGTAAAGGAATTCACTTTTTCTTCTGTTACTTGATCTTTCTTTCAGTCAGTCAGCTCTTCGTCTCTATTAGAAGGCTGAAATATGAAATTTCACTGTCCCTTGCATAAAATTATTATTAAGTAGGACAGCTGAAGAACTATGAAATTTATAGGAACGCTCAATTTTTAGCTCAATTTCATTATCTCATTGGCTACTTCTTGTTTCCCCTGTTTATTTGTATAATAGGTAATGATGTTTTCTTTGCTTTGAAATTTAAGTTTTATAATTATTTCTACGTAATATCCCTTATGGGGTGTGAATAAATGTGTCCTTGTTACCTTAAAATCATAGGATAATTTGGGTTAGAGAAGGAACTTCAGGAGGTTTCCAGTGTAACCTCCTGCTCAAAGGAAGGTCAGCTCTGAGGTCAGATCAGGTTGCCCAAGGCTTTATCCATTTGGGTCTTGAAAACCTCAAAGAAAGCTGCACAGCCTCTCAGCTGCGCTGCTTGACTTTTTTTCTTATATCCTTGACCTCTTTTGTTTCAACTTATGGCCATTGTTTCTTGGCCTCCCACTATGTACCACTGTGAAGAGCCTGGTTCCATCTTCTCCTTAACTTCCCTGTAGGCACTAGAAGGCTGCTGTTGCGTTTTCCGGAAACGGTCTCTTTCTGCAGGCTAAACAAGCCCCAATACTTCAACCTTTTTGCACAAGGCAAGTGCCAGCCCACTGACTGTCATGGTGGCCCTCCTTCTTCATTCATTTTATTTTCTTTTTATCAATTAAACAATCAGAGTCTTTGCAAACTTTTTTATATGTGTTTTCCCATACTTAAATTATGTGAATTTAGAAAAGTATAACGTGACTATTTTTATTATTATTTTTCCACCTATATGAGTTTCACAGGACAGGTAGACTTGCTAACAAGATCATAGTCTAGTTATTGGAATTATAGTATTCTACCGAGGCTGCATCATTGATATACATAAAAGGCATTGATATACATAACATCTTAATGCTTCCCACACCCTACGAGTTATAGCTGTGCTTTCTAAACAGTAGACTGCATGTGTCTTTACAGGTGTTTAGGTTTCCTTTTTGACTCAGTAGTTTAGACTTCTTCGAGGGTGTTTGTATGTACATGTATGTACATCAGCAGTGCATGCAGTTGATGCACAAATTGTGTAAAGCATTGTTTCGTTCAGAGGTATTATTTGTCTAATTTTCTTGGAGATTGGTTATGATCCCTTGATACTGATTGCATAAATAGTTGTTATCCACAAGTTGCTCTGCTACGGAAAAATCTTTTTTTTCTCCTTTTTTTCCAAATAATTAGTATGTAACTGAGCTATAATTTCAGTGTTAACCTTTGTCATGCTGAAGACTGATCCTTCTTTTCTGTGGCTTGTCTCGTAGTTGGTCTTGGAGTTTCTACATTCTGTTCCATCTTTTCCCATGATCATTTAGCTAAACAACCAGTTTTGGTTTGGAGTCTAAGCACTTGCTTTGTTGATTAAAGAAAACTTGTGGAGGCTGCAGTACCTGAGCTGAACCTGTAACTATGTCTGTGTTTTTTAAAACAAGCAAACAAAAAAAACACTTAAATCTGATGACTTTGCTGTCTAGTAGATTGTCTTGGTTCTAATAGTTCTTTTTTTTTTTTTTTAATTGATGCTTTCCATAATGCTCCCTTGATAACCTACAATATATCATATAATGAGAAAATAAGAATGTAGGCTTCTCTTCAAATTGGCTTCTGGATGCTTTTTTTGCTGTGTCTTTAATCATGATCTTAACTAGTTCTCCATTGTCAACCTTCTCAAGAAGTAAACACGTTTGCAGTTATTTAGCTTTGTCAGTTATGTTGAAAAGATCAGTGGGTATGTGGCCAACTGTATTAGTTCCTGTAGCAGCTACTCTTTTGCAAGTTGTGGCATCTGATATTTTAGAAAATATGTCGGCTCTATATCTCAGAAATTGGTGTGTTCAGATAGATACTTCTGCATTCCAGTACTACTATCAGTGTAATTTTATGGAGTGTGGAAATTGTTATAAGGAAAAGGGGAAACTATCTGTAGTAATCTTCCTGACTTATACATACAAATATGAATTAAAATTCTGAGAAAGTGACAAAACTAATTTATGAGGTGAAAACAAAAAAAAAATAGTTTTTTTGGTGAAACAACACACTGGCAGCACATTGTGTAGTGTTTTTCTAAGAACCTATAGAAAAAATAACTGGTTTTGCATTATTTAGTTCCTGTTCTGGACATCTTCTCACACTAAGATGATCAGATGATCTGATTTAATCTCCTAAACCAGCCCAAAAATAATCCAGAAGAGAGGAGAGGAGGAATAATAGTTTTTTGACAGGCGAGATGAAGATGTTCATTGTGCAATGAGATGAGGATCAGGAGAGAAGGGGTACAGCTTCTCTGGGCAGTAGGATTTGTCACATCACTCAGATTGAACATGCAATTTTACCTAAAGTGTAGGTTTAGTTATAGTTTAGCGTCATTTGCACTGTACCTTGGTAGTCCATCCATTTGTTGAGGTTGATGCTAAAAGTAATCTTTTGAAAACTCCAATTGATAACTTCTGTGTGGATTTGAGAGGCCGGGTATTTCTCCTCTTAGCTGCGTGGATCAGTTCAGAACTGACAACACAGATCTATGAGGTAAGGGGGACTTGTCATGTAGCAAGAGAAAAATGAGCTTTCTTCAACTCTCAGTGCCCAAAAGGGCCTATAATACGGGGATATTTTGCAGTGTTGACAGCTCATGAAAGCTTTAGGTGAGGAGGGAGAGAAAGGAAGGAGTGCAATGTGGGCATTTTTTGTTCTGCTCAATAAAGTTGTAATTCTTCGAGTCCCAATTGTTGCATCTTACACAGTAGCTATGTGGAGCTGAAATTTTTGTTCTTCCCCTTGTTTGCACAGAGGCAGATAAGACTGATGAAATACTTGACCTTTCTTGGAATCGTTAATAGAGGAAAGAATGGAGAAAAGCTTATAATATTTAATGAAGAAACTTTGCTAAATCTATATGCTACAGCATAGCATAAGGATCATTTCCAAGTGATGGAAATTTTTTTGTTCAAAGGAGTGTGAGGAGTAGCACAGAAAAATTCAAAGTGGTTTCCTAAAATGATAAATCATCCTTCAGTGATTATATCCTGCTATCTCTTAAGTGTTGACAGAAGAGGCAAACGGATAAGAGGATAAGTCATTATCTCAGTCTAAATCAAGGCCCTTGCTTTCCTTGAACTAATTTCAGCTCTAAACGGCTTCACAAAATTTGAAAGAACATAGGAAGGGCTGCACCAATTCTGAAGGTCTAGTCCATCTAGCGTAGATTGCTGTTTTCAACAGCTTCCATAAGCAGATGCCTAGCAATAGAAGGAACAGGGCAAGCGTCCTCACCTTCCCTTCCTACCCATCCCTGCCAAAAAAAAAAAATAATCTCAATTTTCAACTATTTTCAGCTCACATGTTGTTCTGAATGTGGTGGAATTTGGTTTAATATTGTCTCTCTCTACTAAGTACCTATGCAGTCTTTTCTTGAGGCCTTGTAAACTTTGTGCATCTATAACAGCTTTCAGTAAGGAGTTTCAAAAAGCTACTATTCATGTATCGAGAACCACCTTCTGTTGTTTGTTTTGAATCTCTAGACAAATTGAGTTGTCGTTCTGTGGTTGGCTGGACTACTATGTCTAATAAATTCTGATATAAAGCTTTTGTAAAATATTATCTGTGCCTAATTTCTAATGATAGCTGCAACTAGTCTTCGTTTAAAATTATTATTTCTGGAAAATAACTTTTTTTGGGGTCCTTCTGGGCACTAGGCATTACAGTTTAAAGTATTGTTTATGGCTGCTTTAATAAAGTTCAGACGTCCTTTATTTAGAACTAATTGAAATCACTGTTCTAAAAATTCTCTGTTTCTATTACAGTGTCTGAGCAACACACCTCCTCTTACAGAATACTTCCTCAATGATAAATACCAAGAAGAGCTGAATTTTGACAATCCTTTAGGAATGCGGGGTGAAATAGCAAAATCTTATGCAGAGCTTATCAAGCAAATGTGGTCAGGAAAATACAGCTACGTTACTCCAAGAGCATTTAAGGTCAGTAGGGAATTTAACCAGAATGTAGGTTGTCAGTTTTGGTTTTGTACTTAATGGAAGTACGCAAGGATAAGAATTTGAAGTAATAATCATCAGTATGCAGTCCATTCATTTAACTGTTAAAACACGTGGATGGGTGTTTAAATAAATGTCAGCTGTCCTTGTGCTTTGGTCTTTGAGAATTAGTCCTGGCTTCTTGTCTCCATTGAAAAGCTTATTTTTTATAAGTTTTACCTTTTCAACTTTCTGCTGTAGCATTTCAGAAGTACCTATTCTTTATAACAGTTAAGGTACCAGAAGTATTTGTTTGGGGTTTTTTTTAGACACAAGTGGGACGATTTGCACCACAATTTTCTGGTTACCAGCAACAAGATTGTCAAGAGCTACTGGCTTTTCTCTTGGATGGATTACACGAGGATTTGAATCGAATTAGGAAAAAGCCTTACATTCAGTTAAAGGATGCAGATGGGAGACCAGACAAGGTAGTGTTTTTGGTGTTTGGTTGGGACACTGATCACGTGTTACTTTTTCTGGAAGAGATTTCAGAAAATAAACCAAGACCTTAGAATGGAGATCCTATTCAAGTACCTGTGTAAATTTCTGTTTATTTTGAAGATAATTGGCGAGTCAGAGGATATTAATACTTTAAAACCTTTTTGTTCAATTCAGTGCTGAGTTCAGTTGGAAAAACAATGTCCATTCTGTTCTTTTATTCTTACATCTGCAGTATGCAGCGTTCCGTCTCTCTCCAGTACTCTTACTTTAGGGAAACTCTTCTAGCATTGAGCTACAAGCATATAGATAGTGTCTTTTGGTACCAGTATGAGTTACATCAGATGGAATTTTTAGTTTTATTTGCTTGTGTCTTGCCCCAAGCATCTCTCAGACTATGTAATACCACTGACTTAATCTCTGTCCTAGGGAAAGTATACGTATTTTAACCTGTGATCCTGATAGTAATAATGTATCTTACAGCATCCTTTGGAGTAAGATTTCTGTGCTTAGATGGTAACTGAGAATGTTCAAGTACTCTTACTCACTATTCATTTACTACTATGTAACCCAGGTCATGCTTTAATTACAGGTGGTTGCTGAAGAAGCCTGGGAAAACCATTTAAAAAGAAATGATTCCATCATTGTAGATATATTTCATGGCCTTTTTAAATCCACCCTAGTTTGTCCTGAATGTGCTAAGATTTCTGTAACATTCGATCCGTTTTGTTACTTGACACTTCCATTGCCTATGAAAAAAGAACGCACTTTGGAAGTTTATTTAGTCAGAACGGATCCACTTGCAAAGCCTATGCAGGTAAGCCTCTTAGTTTATGTACAAAACTCCTGATTCACCTGGCATTAACAATGAACCCGAATTCCTTTTTTAAAAAAATTTATAAGTACAGTAAGCAAATCTAATAAACTTTAGTTTTCTGGTGTATGTGTTCTGAAGTTACACTTAGAATGCCTGAAGAAGACTATGCTTACCTTCTTATATTTCTGTCAGTTTCAAGGAAGATATTGGTAATTTCTTTATGGTTGTGTTAATAAGACTTCTTAGTCTTTAAAATGTATGTTTTCCTCATTTTTTATTTTAGTGTTTCTCTAATGAATTTGTATGGCTATAAAAAAAAAAAAAAAACACACACACATTTCATCCGGACTTCATTCCTCAGTTTATTAGCCTCAAAAGAAAAATATTGTTAATAAGTGATGCAAAACCCCTGAATTCTTCTATGCTATCACTTAATAGTCAAAAGAAAAGATGTCAGATGAGATTTCTTTGTAAAGAGTATCTCTTTATCTGCCATTTTGAGGAAGGATGGTGTTACACACCTTAGAACATCACAAAGCAATGTACATAGATGATGGCAGCAAAATCATAAAATGGTTCTAGCTGTACCTTATGGGGTGAGCGAGATAGGTGAAATAGATAAGACACAGGCAGTTAGGCAGACTTGCAGAAAGGCTTTAGTGCCTGAAATCAGAGTACTACTAGAAGGAAAATGGGGGAAAAGGAGTGTTCTCAAAGGCACTATGAGTTAGGGAAGTCAAAGATAAGGGACATGTATTGACTGGTGGGAGATGAGCCTGCTAGTAATGTAATTATTTGTGAGAACAGATTTGCACAAGCACACAAAGTAATTGAAGATGACCCTTTACGACATGTGAGATGGTTATGCAGGAGTGAATAGATTGGGATGAGTATGAGTTCAGCAGAGCTTTTGTGAGTCTGAGTAACTGTAAGACTTAAGGAGATGCCAAACACATGCTGTACTTGGTAATTAATTACAAAGTTATAGTACCTTATTTATAATCAATCCTGTCTTTATTTATTATGCAAGTAACAGGTAAGAGTACTGCGTGGAGTGTCATTACAAACTGCAGGCATACTGCGCTAAGGGAAACCACAGGGAGGTCTTCTTTGACTGTTAGTCATCAGTTCTCTCTGTGCATGTGAAATTATGATAGGGGAGAGAATTAAAGAGGTAAATGGCAAAGAGGACTCGTGGGTTGATCCGTTGCCTGCCATTGCTTTTTTTCCCCAGTAATAGTTTATAAACAACTTATGTTGTGTTCCAAATTTAAGAAGCTAGTCAATAGCATGCATACTATTTAAGTGCTTAAATAGGTGGGTGCAGTTGAAATACAAATTAAGTAATTGGTGCTGTTAGTTTTCGTATGGAGAAAGTAAAATAATGTTTTAAAAAGCATTGTCTAGACTAATAAATGTAGTATTCAAAGTGTGAGTGAATGAGTAAAGCTGTGAAGGTTACTATGTTTTCAGCAACTTACAGAATTTGGGTTGTTGATTTACATACATTGCACCTTAAGTTCAAGAATCTGAAAGAAGTACAGGAAGGATGCTGAACATGTGATAGTCGCTTGTTTTTTTCTTATTTATATTTCTTCTCTTAAGAAATTAAAGTGGCATTGTATTTTTTTTTTAGTACAAAGTCGTTGTTCCCAAAATCGGAAATATATTGGATCTTTGCACAGCATTGTCAGCTTTATCTGGTGTTGCTGCAGATAAGGTAAGTGATTTCTCTTGTGAAGCACAACAATTAACATTTTAACACATATTAACATGATTTAATGATGTATACTCCGTTTTCTTTTTAGATGATTGTTACTGATATATACAATCACAGGTTCCACAGGATATTTGGCATGGATGAAAATCTAAGTAGTATTATGGAACGTGATGACATTTATGTGTAAGTACAGATAACATGTTTTATGTCCCTGCAGTTTGTTTGGTTATCTTCAAAACATTAAAACCTAGACATAAAGATAAATCTTGTCAGGTTTATTATTTTTTATTTTTTACCCTTTTGTAGCCTTTTAAATGACAGTTGTCCTTTGTATTTCTGATTGTTTTTCTTTTAGATTTGAAATTGCTATCAATAGAACAGAAGATACAGAACAAGTTATCATTCCTGTTTGTTTACGGGAAAAGTGCAGGCACAATAGCTACAGCCATAGTGGATGTTCACTGTTTGGTCAACCTTTTCTCATAGCAGTGCCTAGAAACAATACTGAAGAAAAACTCTATAACCTGCTGCTGCTAAGAATGTGGTAAGGTTACTGCTTAAAGAAAAATGTGTTTGTTGTGAATAATGCTAGTAGTTGGAATCAGTAGGCACTTATTTTTACATGCATTGCTAACAAACTAGTTAGATTTGAGTACTTAGTCTTTTGTTTGCTTTCTGGTATATATATTAAATCTAAAATTTTAGCCACTTGAGATGTGAATTACCGTGGATTTTAATTTGATTTTTTGTTAGCATGACCCCATCCAAAAACTTACTTGAGAAGACAGTAGAGGTTCAAGCTGTACAGTCAGTTTAGGGGAATTAATTATTCTCTGTACCTAGTTGTTTGTTAGGTCTTGGTAAAATGGAAATATTTTGCCAATTTTTGTGCTATGCTTATACCTTCTGTATCTACTATACAAGTTTATATACTAATTTATGTTGTAAAACTACATGGTAGACACTTTCTGAGACTAGACTGGAATAAGTGTCATTATGTGGATGAAATTAGAATCATATAACGTCCGATTTAAATTTATGCTTAATTTTCTGTTGATGTAGCTTTCTCTCTAAGTGACTTTTGTGTAAGAAAATATGGTTAATGAACAGTTAAAGAAGTGATTTCTGGACAAACAGAGAGTAACACCAAGAATCAAGTTGCATAAAATAAAGTAACTGCCAAAAACTTAAGATCATGGATGTGTTTACACATTTCAGATGTGCCTGTAACAGTAGACATGTTAGCCAATAAAACTGTTAGTTCTGAATGACTCAGGAGTGCAGCAGTACAGTACACTACAAAGGAGCTGCTCTAACTATTTAATTACCTGGTTTGAAAAATGTAGATATTTAAAAATCTGCTGATTCTAACTGTTGCTTTCATTTGTTACATTTAGCCGATATGTAAAAACATGTACTGAAAGTGAAGACACTGAAGGATCCCTACATTGCTGTAAGGACCACGGTATCAATGGTAATGGCCCAAATGGAATACATGAAGAAGGATCTCCAAGTAAGACTGGAATATCTAAACTTGTTCAGAATTTTGTGTTCAATTTGAAACCGAAGTTAATTCTGTAGTGTATTTCAATTATTGTTATTCTACCTCATTTCTCCTCCCTTATTCTTACAATTGTTTCAGGTGAAATGGAAACAGATGAACAAGATGATGAATCCAGCCAGGATCAGGAACTTCCTTCGGAGAATGAAAACAGCCAGTCAGAAGACTCGGTTGGAGGTGACAATGACTCTGAAAATGGATTATGTACTGAGGATACTTGCAAAGGTCAACCACTCACGGGACACAAAAAGCGATTGTTTACATTCCAGTTCAATAATTTAGGCAATACTGACATAAACTACATCAAAGATGATACCAGGCATATTAGATTTGATGATAGGCAACCTAGGCTTGATGGTAAGTAATGGGGAACAGGCTGGGCAACATTTGATTCCGACACTTTTTTCTGATTCCACTTCCATAGAACAATGTTTCATGCTCTCCGTGTACTGTTTGATACATCTTCTTTTCCAATATTAAATTTGGTATAAATAATAACTGTAATTAACACTTAGAAATGCAGAAATTGTGTGTGCTTCAATTTCTCATCTTAAATTCATGCTAGCAGTGTTTAATTCATTTTGAAAAGTGTTTGCCCAAAGTTAATACAATTTCATGTAAAGCAAGAAATATTATTAAGCAAAAAACATGTTTTTAATCTTAGAAAGATCTTTCCTTGCTTTGGATTGGGAGCCTGAATTGAAGAGGAGATATTTTAATGATAGTGCAGCAGAGGTAAGCTGTTTATGTTGCACCCCTTTCCAGCGCTAATAAAACTTAAATGTGAAAAATACAGTTTAATTAATGTGATGTAAGAGATTGTAAGTTTTCAAAAGAAGCTAGTGTATCTCTTTTTCACATTATTTTTAGTAAATGTTTTGTCATAAGTAAACTTCATTTACACATCTAAGTAACTGGCATATCTGAGGCTTAGTCATTTGGAAGTAAATCTGAAGCTGTGAAAACTTTTTGCTTGAGTGGTTTCTCATCAGTTTTTCCATATATAGGAGCTTTGTAGTTACGGTTTATAGTAAGACAACATCACTAAAATGAGTTTTGTTTCATTTGTTCTCTTAACTGAAGAAATACTTCTCTTTAGGATTTTGAAAAACATGAAAGTGTGGAATATAAGCCTCCCAAAAAGCCTTTTGTGAAATTAAAAGATTGCATTGAGCTGTTCACAACAAAGGAGAAACTAGGTGCTGAAGACCCATGGTAAGGACAAAAAAATAAAATTATGTTCTGTGGTGTGTTTTTCAAAATGTAACCAAAAACACAAACATTAACAGATCTCTAATTGATTTCTTAATGTTATGTTGAATCTTGTCATTTCAAGTATAATTGAAAATTCTCAAAGTTTTCTGTTTTGATCCATTGCTTAACTCAAACTGTTACCATATATAGAGGGTTGTGTTTGTATGGGAGACAATTATTGCGTTCAGAATTAGCAGGAAGTGTTGATCCATAAAATATTCTAGTCTGTGAACTGTGATCCACAGTGAATTAATAATATTGTGCCAAATCCAACACAGTGGTTTCAACAAATACTTTCTGGGATGAGAAAGGTTGGTGTGTACTGAAGTTTTTTAATGCAAATACATAACTTGCCTTACATTCATATGTGAAATAGGGATGTGCTTAAACAACAGGTTTGTGGGACGGGAGATGTCTGTAGTCAGTAGAACCTCTTCAAATTCATGCTCCAACCATTAAGTTTTTGCAGGGACTTTTACTGTGATTCATGGTTCTTGCAAATTATGATTTGGAATCATATCTAAATATTCACAGTTATAGGATGCTCCTGTAAGATCCTTCTTCTCCAGGAATTTTCTAGCAGATAAGAATCCTTCATCAACACTTGAAGCTCAGAGTCAAGTTTGAAAAGAGGGTGTGCCACTTTTTCTTCTGTGGATACTTAAATTTTGAAGACTTCCAAACTTTGTCACCAGAGATCCTCCATTATTTGGGCAGGGGAGGGGGCTGACTTAGAAATTCTCACTTTTTTTCTGGGTTGGCTAGATTATACAGCACTGGATAGACTATTTGAGTTACTGTATAACTGAAATATGGTGAAGTGCTTCCATTTACGCAGCACATTTTAAACAGAGTATTTAAACTATATACTACAACTACTGCTGAAGTCAAAGCAGTTGCTGCTAGATACATCTCACAGAAGGTAATTAACCACATTCTTTTTTCATTTGTCAGGTCTTCACAGGTCTAATCTACAAGAACTCATCATCCCTAGCCCAGAACTGTTTGTATTCCAGATATTCTAAGCCAACTGGGAAACCATTTCTTCAGTTTCAGCCTGCCCTTACAGTTCTCCTAATTTCTTGTCTTTATCTGATGTTGCTATGTAAAGGCACTTGGGCTCATCTCTTTTTTTTCCTAGGTCTTTACCTGTTAGGTACCAAGCTGTAGAATACGCATACACCACTTCACAGAAAAGTTGCTTTCATGCATTGTTGTTACTTACCTTCCTTCCTGAGTCTTAGTTCTTTAAAGACTCAAATATGCATTGCAGGGAACAGAAGTCGAGGTCATAGCCTGTTTAGTATTTGCCTACTAAGGAGGCAAGGTTTTTTTAATGAGGAGTTTTTTCAGGCTCCAGTAGTCACTGTTATCTTGTTTTAGTGGTAGGTGGGGTGGGGTGGGAGAGGGATTGATTTGGAAATTGAAACTTGGAACAGCCACAGTTGTTTCTGTTATTTATGGCTTTTCACATAGTCAGTTTTCCTGAAGTATTTTCATTACCCTTCATCTTTTTTTATTAAATGTAAGAAAGCTGTGTTTTAACTAAAGATACAGGGGCTACTGTAGGAGATGAGAATGCTATATTTGGGGGTGCCAATTTTGTGTTTAAAATGCTGTCGAGCTTCGCTGTGAGCACACTTACACACTAGCACCCCATGTTTTAAATTGGAAGGGATATCAATGGCATTAGTACCAGAAGGTGGAACATGTTATGTGTGTTTCAGCTTTTGCTCATTCGGTTCCTCCCATGTTATTTGCTTTCTCTGTGGTATTTTAATGTACTTAAGGACTGCAGTTATTTTAAATTGTTTGGGGTTTTTGTTTTTGTTTTTGTTTTTTTTTCCTTTTAGGTATTGTCCAAACTGTAAAGAACATCAGCAAGCTACCAAGAAGTTGGACTTGTGGTCATTGCCCCCTGTACTGGTAGTTCATCTAAAGCGCTTTTCCTACAGCAGATATATGAGGGACAAGTTGGATACATTGGTTGACTTTCCAATAAAGTAAGAAACCTAAATATTTTGGTGCTAAAAGTGTAAAAGTTACCATGACTAAGGCACATGTTTAATCCTGCAATTATGTAAAATGGGTTTGTTCTCAGCTTCCGTGTGTGGATCCAGTAAACACTGATGACAAAATCCTTATAGGTGAAAGGTATGAACTTGGAAAAATAATAACATTAGATAAGTGTGTAAGAACTCTCTCAATAGTTTTGGCTAAGATTACTGGTTCCCACTCCTCAAAGAGTTAAAGAGATGCACTGTCAGTGGAGTCTGGTGTGTGTGTGTGGTTTTTTGGGGAATATAAAATAAAGGGCTCGAAGATCACCAAAATGTGAAATGCTTAAAAATATTATTAACGTGACCTTTTGGTTGTGTTTTTGTGTGGTTTGTGTTTTGTTTTTTTTTTAAACAGTGACTTGGACATGTCAGAGTTCCTTATTAATCCCAATGCAGGGCCTTGCCGCTACAACTTGATTGCTGTCTCCAACCACTATGGAGGAATGGGAGGAGGGCATTGTAAGTTGATTTCAAATATCATAATTTTATATGTCAGCTTTCTTTCCATCTTTATTTTGATTTAAGTACTGATCACTTGGAATCAAGGGCATTTAGTAATAATTGGGGGACAATTTTTTTCATTACTTTTTCAAATGCTTTCACAAGTATTATAACACAAAAATCTATGAAATGAGCTTTCAAGGATAATTGTAGGTTCCTTCATATTTCTAGTTACGCATATTATGAAAAGAGAAAACATAAGAGCTACTGTACTCTGACCACTGATTTTTGTCTTACTTGTCTGTATTTTTGTATGTTTTGTATCTCCTTGAAAGAAGAGAGAAAAATGAAAAAGTGAGTGAGGGATTTTATTTTGACTGTCCTTTCTCACTATGCATTCTCTTTAGAAGGGGAATGCTATTGATTAAATTTTCTTTGCTTAAAAAAAATATGTGAAAGTATGAGTGTAACAGCGATAATAGGTTTTAGTTAGTAAAATGTCAAGTGTTTGACAGTGACAGACTCTAGCAACTGATTGTATTACTTCTATTAAGATACATAGTCCTTAGACATTGTACTTTTTTGTCCTAGATACTGCTTTTGCAAAAAACAAGGATGATGGAAAATGGTACTACTTTGATGACAGTAGTGTGTCCACTGCATGTGAGGACCAAATAGTGGTAAGTACCTTTTGTGTTTCTAAAATTGGGACAGTTGATGTTTTCTTCTTGAAGAAAGAAAAATGAAGAGTAAATCATGAACCTTGCAGTGAATTTGTAGGTAGTAGTTTGTGTTCTTTCAAAGGACAGTACAAAACAAAAATGTTTTGCTCTGACATGCAAAAATAACACATGAAAGCTTTCCATGTCTTTGTAATTTTACCTTGTAGACTTGGAAGCAAAAAAAAAAAAGATGGATAACTTGGATTGTAAATGTTTTATCTGGAGCCTCATGAGCATATTGCACTTCCTTCTTTTACAGTCCAAAGCAGCATATGTGCTCTTCTACCAGAGACAGGACACAATCAGTGGAACTGGTTTTTTCCCTCTTGACCGGGAAACTAAACAAGGTGCTTCAGCTGCCACAGGCATCCCACTAGAAAGTGATGAAGACAGCAATGAAAATGATAATGATATAGAAAATGAAAATTGTATGCACACTAACTAATGGAAGAACTAGAAGCCATAAAAGAGACTTTCCTGCCGGGGATACCTATTGAAAGAGTGAAATTGCCCACCAAATTAAGAATAAAAATCTGAGATGGGGAATTTCAGATAACAGAATGTAAATCTTTATTACATTTTAACATGTGCAGTACTTGAAGTGAAACAATAAAAACTTTAACAGAAATTGTCTCTAATGCATTTACAGTCTTGTATTCACAAGCTATATATAGGAAATCACAAATAAACCCCTTTTAAGTTTTCTGCTGCTCTTCTGATGGATTATGTTTTCTTTTGTTTTGGATGTGAGTTGATACCTAAATTGTTAAATCTGTGGACTTCTGACATTTATTTTCTTAGTACTGCAAGAATACTACTGCCAAGTCTAGTTTCTGGATGAATCTATACGTGTTCCCTAGGCTGTCACACAGACTACCAGTAAAAATGTCATAAATATATAAGCAGTAGTTTTCTTGAAACAGGAAATTTTTGTTTCTCCCTAAAAATATTTGCTTTTTTTTTTTAATTCGGCCACAATAGAAGAAATAGCTTGAAAAGGTGTTTTAACCTTTTGTGATATAGTTGAGCATCCAGAATATTATGTTCATTTTACTGCTGCTGTGGAACAGGTTCTGGATTTCATGCTGCATTAACAAAAAGGTTTTCAATTAAATGTAAGTATCCTTTGTTGCTTGTTGGAATCTACTCTGCAGACATAATTCCTGTTATCTTGCTTATAAGACATGCATAATTTTAATCTGGTGTCAGTCCAAAATTTAAAATTGTGCTGTAAGTTTTCTCTCCCCGGTTTTTGTAGTTTGACAGCTTGCAAACTACTCTGTAATAGGGTCAGAGTTGATAGTATTCTGTATCCATAGTAATGACTGTGTATTGGGCTTAGATGAGAATTTTTTCAATATACCCTGCCTTTAAATTGTTAATGAACAAAATGTCTTTATAGGTAGGCCTATTAATTTTCTTTGTGTGTTCCTGATGGAATTCACCATAGCCTTACAGCATATCTGAAAAGGTAACTCATTATAAGAGAATTGGCGTTTGCATGTTCAAGTCAGAACCTGTACAGTATATAAGGCATACAAACTTCGAATTGGATTTTAGTTAACTAAGTTCAGGGGTCCAGGATGCCAAAATAAGTGTGACAGTTTGAAACATTTTTTTTAATTTGCTGCTTTCCCTTTGATCTAGTTGGAAGAATGTATTGTTGATTTGTATACAATACTGCCTTTGAGAGGGGCTCTTAAGTACAGGGGCACACTTCACATATCTACTCCCTGGAGAACTGCGTTGTGTCCCACTGTTTAAACAAATAATTAAAAGAATAAAAGAAGGCAAAAAGTATGATGTTCTTCACTTGAACTAATCAAATACAATAGGTTATAAATTGTGTATTGTAAATAAAAGTTCACTCTGTGAGTGCACATTTTGGTAAATTATTTATTTATGTTAGCATTAAAAAGTTTAAAAATTGCATTTGACCAGGATATAAATGAGGTATGTTGGACATGGCTTTGCTTTATACCTTGATATTAAAACTGGTGTTTCATCCTGGTATTTTAAAGCTGCTTTGAGGTTTTGTTTTTTGTTTTTTGTTTTTTTTTTTTTAAATGTAAACTAACCTCCTGCATGACAGAGGTTAAAATTTTGTCTGCACTTGAGTTCACTTGGGTTTACATTTGAAATGCGCATGTTTATTTATACAGATTTCAATAAAGCTATTCAAGGCCTTATTTAGTCTTTCATTTTCTTACAAATTGTTTTCCTGCAGTGTTTGTGTAATGGGGAGTCTGTCTAAGACTTGTATTGTCGATTACATAAATAGCTTTTTAATGACCAACACGGAATAAGATTAACAGTATTTCCAGAAGATAGTATATATACAAGGGATTCTCTCCCATCATTTTCTGGCTCTAAAAATATTTATAAGGCTGCAAAAAATATTTATTGTAACAAAAACCTACTATTTGCTTTTTAAAAGTAATACTGCAACAATAATTTATCAAATGGAAAGATACCAACTCTGAGATGGTTGGTGAAATGAGGCAATATATTTAAGATTAGACAAACCAATCCAGTGGGCTTAAAACTTTGTATTTAGGTGTGGAGCACAGTAACCCAAGACAAAGCTATGTATTAAATATCTAGTGAGTTTGACTTGCTTATTTTAATCAGAGCGCTTGTGAGGTGAGATTTATCTGTAGAGGAAGTAATCCTAGAGAAGCAATCATCTCTTTGAATAGCACTAACAAATGGCCCCCTTACTTTCATACTCCCATTGGTTTTCCCCTATTATGTTAGCCTAGAACTTGCTGCCAGAAATCACTAAGGAGCAAACGATATGGTTTGACTTACCCAAGTCTCTCTTTGGAGTTTGTAGATTGAAGCTTTAATATCTGATATCTGTCTCCTAACACACTTCTTATTCCCTTTGAAAATGCATATTTATATACATATATGGATCTTCTATTTGAAGGAATGTACTTACCTACTAATAGTTGGATCATCCAGATAGCATTTAAAAGGGTATTGATCAAAGTAACTTAGTTAACCTAGCAAAATCTGTTCCTTGTCTGAAATGTAGACTGATGGGAGTGTTTAGATAATCTACATTTGTGTGGTAGTAATTCAGTATATTAGCAGAAAACAAGGAATTTCAAAAGCAAAACCAGCCAAATTCCTGACCAAGTTGGTTTGTTGGTGGGTTTTTTTTAACAACTTTCTTCTTGGAACAGTGCTATCTGATTCAAAACTTACTTTTGGAGCTTGTTCCCAGTAAGAGTTCTTCAGAATGTCACTTTCATAATTCGGGAGGGAAGGCAGAAATTCAGTGAGGCTGCTTTGTTCTAAGACCTTTTGTAACCTGTCCAGGCTAAAATTTGGAAATTCTTAGAAAATTACAGGAAAAAAAATTCATAGATAATTTCTAATTTTTTTTCTTTTTTATTATTGTTGTTACACTGAGTTTGTAATCTTTCTAATCAGATATAAAAACCAATAATATGGGTGTCTCAAAGGTTTCTGGGAATTCAGCTAGGTTGTGAGTTTTATCAAATTACTATGTATTCACACATGAGATACAATAATTAATCCAGCATGGACATGCTTAAAATTAAAACTACAGAAAGCATATTATTCTTTACAGTGTCT
Source organism: Pterocles orientalis (assembly GCA_011057875.1). Taxonomy (NCBI): domain Eukaryota; kingdom Metazoa; phylum Chordata; class Aves; order Pterocliformes; family Pteroclidae; genus Pterocles; species Pterocles orientalis. Next base: position 120,553 of record WKFP01015208.1, on the reverse strand, counting down.
GCCCAAGGTCATTGTCACTCAACTAGTCATTTCTATAGAAAAGGAAGAGGGTAACATCTCTTTTTATGAATCATGTCTGAAAAAACCCTGCAGTATGATCTTCTCTTTTTCCCATTAGATTGACAGCAAACTTTCTGATGGCTCCAAGTATCAGCACAAAACCCAACATTATAAGATACAGTTAACCTTGTTAATGTCAGAGTCATAGAAACAAAAGAGAGTAGGAGACAGAAAACAGCTTGCAATTCCCAGTTACCCCAACAAATTTTGTGACCTCACTACCTCACTTAAAGCCTGGCTGGTAGGGAAGGAGAGGTGAAGAAATACTGCCCAGGACCTCCTGTTTCAGTTGGCTTCAGACAGCATTCTAGATGCTTCTGTGCGGATCAGTTCCCTCATCTCTTCCATCAGCCACTTAAATTAAAGCCTTCCTGGCACCCTTACAGTTGAGACGACGGACAAGAAGAGCTGTCAGATGTTACCCTGCCAGGAGATGGAGGAACATCTCCAGCACCTACAGCTCTTGCTAATGGCCACAACCCCTTCTAGCTTTCCCAGGAAGTCTGCGCTGTGTTATGGAGTGCAATGTATTTAAGTATTTAAAAGTTTTCAGGAGGAAGTCAGTATGAAAGGCAAATAAATTAATTGGCAAGCCCACCAGTTTTCTTCAAAAATTGTGCCACCTTCTTTGATGTCAGACTGATTTCAGAGTGCAGTTCATCGTTGTTTTTGAATACTAGTTTTTGGCAAAAAAAATAAATGTAGTGAAACAATTAACATTAAAGCTATATTTGATAGAATAAGCATATTCTTAATCTGCAGGCAAATTGCTTTCTTCACATTTTTTTGGTCCTTTTTCCTTTGGGGAGGGTTAAACAAATTGTGAAAACAGTTCCACTTTCTTAGTTCCAACACTGCATGCTTTAGTGGTGCTGCATGTTCCCGAGGCAGGCAGAGAGACTGCCTTACTGAAATTAAATCTTGGAATAGCATGGAAATCCCTGAAGAGTCCAAATATGACAAACTTATGACCAATTAATTACCCCATTAACTAGGGAATAAACTAGGTTACCGATGTCAGGTAGCATTAACAGTCATCCTGGGCCAAATAACGCAAAAGCTGATACAGGGCTCAAACGAGGAAGGATTCACATCAGTCAGTATGGTTTTATGAAAAGCAAGTTTTGTTATTTGTTATTTTGGGGAGGTTTATTATTTTTTGTTATTATGGGTTTTCTTTAATTGAAAAATAAGATTAATAAAGATTATAATATGGGTGCATCTAGAATTATTCAAGTGCTTGGCACTTAATTATCACATTAAGTATCACATTACTCTCAGCAAAACATGAGTGTTACGCACTATAACCAATAACCAAGATTAGGAGCTGACCAACAATCCCAAAATAGCTACCATTAGGAAATCAATGTGGAATAGGGGCATTATGGGAGAAGTTGGTGGCACTTGGTCTTAAATTAATGTTTTTATTCGGTGCATAAGATATTCAGATCATAGCTATAGAAGGTGGGTTGTATCTCAGAAAGTAGCAAGTAGCCCTAAAACCTATGCAGCAGGACAAGTAATTTGGCATGAGCTCCCAATGGGAAACGCTGGCATAAGAACTTGTTCTTGGATGTCTAAGCAGAAATAAAAAGTTAATTTAATCTTCCTAGTTCTGTGATAAGGATACTAGGAAAATACACCATTTGCATTACTACTTTTTAAAAGTTCTAGTTGCAACCTGGGAGATATTATAGAAAAAAAGTTACAACCCCAGAGTAAATACATTTGTACTAACAGATGTTTCAGCAGAAAGAACACTCGGAAAGGCCCCAGTTTGCGTGCGGTCCCATATGGGGAGGAAATAACTGTATACAAGGAGTACCCGAGTGGAGAGGAACATTCAAAGAAATAATGAAACCAGATGATCTGAAAACAGAAGGGTGGGACACTTCATGCGTTTGCTTTATATAAAGGAAGGTACCAGTGGAACAAGCAGGAGAGGCAAGTGGTGGGTGCTGTTAACTCTGAGCTGGACCCCGGCCCAGGGCCCAGGAGGGAGGCAGCTGAGGGGCAATGGCCCTTCCCTCCTGGGATGGAGACTTAAATCTGAGCCATCTGCCTTGGCTTTTAAATCTGTGAATCTATAGATACTCCATTTTTTTCAGAGGCATGTTCCTGCCTCTTCAGACCAAATGGCACCATTTACAAAATCACGTAAAAGTTTTGAATGGTGGCCTGAATCCGCAGGTATTTCCTCTGAGCTCAGCGTGGTTGGAGGCAAGGCCTTCACTCGCTTGCGTTATAGGATTTCATTACTATAGGAATAAAAACCCATGCTCTTATTTCAGGGCAGAAAACAGTATGATTTTTCTTCCCTTCCTGCCAATTCCATTGCTACTAACTTAAATCAGACTCATGAAGCCCCACCAAATCCTGTCCAAAAGACCTCTTTGATTTATTGGAATTTCCTCAAAGGGATTCTTCCCCCCGTTACTGCCAAAACTGAAGCACACATCCCCCTTTTTCCTTCTTTCTTTGCGATGCTGGAAGAGCATCCCTGCTTTTCATGACAATTTGTTAAAGCAAAACAACCAGTTCAGAAACGCCCGTGTTGAAAAATGCACAGTTCCTCAAAAATGAAAAATAAAACCTGCACATTGTGCAACTGAAACGAGGTCTGTAGCTGGTTCTGGGAGCATGAAGGCGTTTTCCAGAACACAACAAAGGGTGTCTGGAAAGAATTCAGATGAGCTACGCTTGTTTTCAACATCTGTCAATGTCATAAAACACACTCTGCGCCGTGGGTGGTGTGTAAATGTGAGCGGGTCTCTCAGCTGAGGAGAAAGTCTGCAAACAGAAGTGGTGTAATTACTAACTCTGTATCATCCATACTTATTGAAACCAAATACAAAGAACATCCCTTCTGTCAACTCAGATGAATATTTCTCAGTGACACCCACAGTCTAGGATTGCTCATATGGGACAGTTTTCCTTGGGCAGTTTGCTGAATAAGAGGAAAAGGTATTTGGATGCTGCTGGAGTTCTGCTCCCCCCATGTCAGTGGGGAAACAGCCGCTTCCATGAACCCTAATACGATTCACCTACAAGTAAACAGTTCAATAAAAGTTACACAGCATTGCTACCCTATACTTGCATTTGCAAAGTCAAATGAAACATATTAGTCATGTTGACTAATTTTGCATGACCTAACAGCTGCTCATTAAATGTGGTGTCTAAATAGCCTATTTATTTGGTCAGACTGATGTCCTGTATAACTCTGACATGCATGACATGGATCCTAAATATAACTTGTAGAGCTGAGACCCAGATTCAGACACATTTCTCAAAAGTATACCAGGACTGTTGATAACGGCAGTTCGATTTTCACATCTTTTCCTTTAAAAAATTCTCTGCTACCAATGAGTTTCTGGCTACCGACACCATGTGAATGCTTTGAATTTTTACTGTTAAATAAAATAATTTATATACTAAAAATGTTTTGTTTTCCAAATTCTCAAATAAAAAACCATATTGTGAGTATTTTAGATAAATCAAGTACGCTTCTGGGCAATAAAGTCAATGGAAATGTTTTGATGGAGATAATAGAATTTTCTTTATAAAATATTCTGAATTGTTGAATTATTTTTTTTTAAATGAAGAAATTAGCTGTATATATTGATTTCTTGTATAAGAAATAATACCTTAGAAGTTGTCTTCAGGAAATGCACCCTTAAATATTTCTGTAATATTTTTCAGATAAGGTGGCAAAGATTAAGAGCTAAAAGAAAAAAATTGTAGCACTACTTATTATGGGAAGCATTTGCTTATCCTCTCTCTATAATCTCTGGATTTCTGTTTGGTTAATGTCATGCTTAAGTCTGTGATTGTCATTTAGAAAGCTCATTTTTATGATGTAAATTTCTCCCTTGATATAAAGTGTGATAGATTTTAATGTCCTCATTTCCCCAGCAGCATTTGACAATATTACAATTTGACAGACATGATCCTCTCCTTGAAATTAAAAGCGCACGTAGACATAGCAACTTATTTAACCAATACAAATCTTCCCAAAGCTTCTGTGAACAAATGTGCAGTTAAAAATGAAAGGAAATAAACCAGATTTAATATTTAAATTTCCATACTCCATTCTAGAACAAATGTATCAAGTAACCCAGTATGGTTCTATACCAGGAGGAGACATAAGCAAAAGAACTCATGGGAAAGAGGAAGAAATTGTGCAGAACTGTGAATGTATGTAAAAACGATGAATCACAGCTAAGACAAGGGCAGGAGTATGGGAAAGCCTATACTGCATGAACAGAAAAGATTAATGTAATGAGAAAGTAGCTATAGGATACTAATAAGGAGGTGGTAGAGGATTTCAAATATATTCTAAAAGAAGCAGAGTCCAATAATTAAAAAAAAAAAAGCAAATACTGCAAAAGTCACCAACAGGAGACCGAGAATGAAAATCTTCGATAGATGTGGGTTGCCTTGTAGGGAAAGAAAACAAAAGTAATTTGGTTCCTAGAACGCATTTACCTACTTAGTGGAAGATACAGAAAACCACTAGAAAGACAGCAATCTACAGGTGATTCTAGCACATTATGAGGACATCTTGAAATAAGACAGTAACAGAAGAGCCGTGCTAGTTTTTGACAAGAGTCTTCACCTAATCGTTATTGAGAAAACTGCAGTTTATGTGTCCAGGTATTGGATAATGTCTCGAGAGCAGGAGCTGTGTTAATAATTTTGAGGAGCAAAGGCTCCAAATGTCCTGAAGATGGAAAAAAAATGAAGTGTCAAGTTTTCTGAAACCCTGTAACCCTGTAACCTGCTGTAACTGTTGGTAAGGCTGGTCCTGGCTTTCTATGATCCTGCCTCCAACAAAATAAGACTTTCAAGTCCACCGGACATTTGTATCCCCCATACCGAAGTGTGGCTGAGCTGATCAGAAGCACAGACATTTAGTAAGGAATTTGTCAATATTTAGTACATGTTAACTGCTAATCTTCTTAGATCATAGTGTGATTTTGTTAGATATGACTGAAGCAGGGAAATAAGGCTCCTAGAAATAAACAGCCATAAGAATGTATGGATGACCATGCTGCCAAAAGGAAATCAGGTCTCAGACTGGCTGAACAAGTTTCACACAAGCTTCTTACACATCCCACTTAATGATCCATTCAGTAGCTCCAAGGCTTGGCTCTAACCCGGAACAGCAGGTGTTCAGACCTGAAATTTCCTTTGCTCCAGCCAGCAGTCAGCCAAGAGCGCATCCACGCACTGGCGTGAGGAGACGGACAAGCTCATCCACTGTGCCCTGGGAGCGGGTTCCCGAAAGGGGCTGAATACAACTTCTAGAAATGCTCCCAAAATGCCAAAAATAACTATGAAATCGCAACATGTATGTATCCTTGGTTATGGACATACCTGCTTGGACGTCACCCAGGATGTAGATACATTCTATGGTATAGCTCTGCTTTATAGTCACATGTGGAGGTGGTCTGTACTACAAAGGAAAACATTTGGCTCTTTACTGCTGGATTTCTTTGGCTGTCTTCCAAATGCCCTGAGAAGTATGATCATTCTGTTTATCTGTTTTGACTCAACCTCAGTAACAAAATTTATTTCAGACTACTGCTTATAAGCATAGCCACACATGCAGCCATGCAAACATTTGTATCAGGGGCAAAGTCCTGAATGAGAAGAGGTCTATAATCTTCATAAAGCAAGAAAGATAAGCACAAAATACATGGCAAATCGAGGCCTCCATACCAAACAGTTCTTCATCAGGATCTCTTCCACAACAAATCTCTTAACGTTTATGGCTTATAGAAAGAATTGCCTGTAAAATACCAGGGTGGTCAAACTTCAGTTACCTTTGTGAGCAGTTCTGCTGGAGGCTCTTAGAAGTACATGGCCATACCGAGTCTTTTCTAGGCTGCTCTGAGTTAGCTACAAATTAAGTTAGCCATGCTGGCAGCGTAGCCATGGCAGTGTGAGAAAGGAAGAACAGCCATGTAGTGTGCTGACCTTCATACTACTTAAATGAGTATAGCTGGAGTATCTATTTTTATAGGTATTTTCTATATTTTATAGATATTACTGCAACAATTACTATACAGACAGAGGCCACCCCTAACGCAAAGGACCTAACATCTACCCAGTAGACAGAAACCCTCCTAAAGTAATAGTATCGCTCTGCAGCCCCAGGGCTGCAATCTGGAATGATTATCTTAAAGAAGGTTTCACCAGAGCCTGGAAAAAGTATCCAGCAGCTTTTCCTCTCTGCTGCAGCAGCCCAAAAGAATTATTTTTACACAGGAGAACACCCTTTTCCTCTCTGGTGTCACTTTGTGATTAGTAGATTGCCTGTAGGCTATTAGTGTCTGGAAATATTTCCAGAATTTTCATACAAACTGAAGAAGAGATAAAAAGGAAATTATTGAGAAGATGTAGGGAGGTGTTTGGTAAATAGATGAGAGCAGCAAAACAGACAGACTGCAGCACAATGTGTATTTCTGACATTCTTAACAGATATTTTTATGCTACACATCTGTAGTCAGGAGCTACTCAGGAAAGGACTTCTGAGAGTGCAGCTGACCCACTGTCCCCTGCAAGAGCTCTGGATCAAATTAACAGTGCATACAATCACAATTATTTTGCTTCAACATATCCATGCCTTTTTTTCTAAACCAAAATTCATAATGACAGACATGAAGATAGCAGTAAATTCTGATTAGAAGTGCAACATTGCTGAAGTTTCTTCACCCTCTGACCGTGACCTCAGGCTGTGCTAAATTTTAGAGATGGTAGCAGGGATGGTCAGCATGGTGTTTTTCAATGTGAGCAACTGTCAAGTAAAATTTTCATCATGGTTTTAGTTATTTCCTACACTTGTCAGAAAAAAAAAACAACCCCACCTAATGAATGCAATCCATTACATACCACTCAGGGAAAAATCAGAGGTTGCCTGAATAAATAATAATTTTGTTATCTAATAAATAATATTTATTGTGTAAAGGAATTAAAGACAAATTCAGTTTAATGCACAGAGTAAGGTTTATTTTCCAGGCCAGCCACATACCTCCTGTGTGAGCTGGAAAAGTTATTTAATCTATTCTGATTCTAGCTCAGTTGTACGTATGAAGGGTATGGGAGCTGCTGCTAAGATTCTGTGAATATCTTGTACCTGATTGTTGTTACAGGGCTAGCTCTAAGAGAGCAATAAATTAATTCAAGCACTGGACAGCAGTTCTTTTTTAGAAAAGACATTAACAGGCTCAGTGGATTCAATTACCGGTACTTGAAAGGGCAATAAAAAAATCAAAAAACAAACCATTTCTTTGAGAATCTGTCCGGACAGAAGTCAAGCAGGTAAAAACGGAAGAACAGCCTTGCTGTCTGGTTACTCAGGAGTCATGGAACCATCCAAGCCTCTGCTTGAGAGATTTGTGCGTAGGCCCTGAAGTGATCGTACTGTAACTCAACTGGGAATCATTGCTGAGTATCCAGTACATGTCATAGGTCTGACATTTTGGGCATTGCTACTCAACATTTTTGTTAGTGACCTTAAAGATAATGTGGCAAAGTTACTGATAGTTTGCTAATGACAAAGAGGATGATTCACCCGCAGCAGCTGGGATTGCTCTTTTAGTTGACTACACAAAATAAAATGTGTATTAACATGTAAATATACAAACAAAATGTGTACTAACATGTAAATGTATGCTCACATCTATGCAAAAAGGAACACAGGCTAAATTCACAAGAAGGGGAGTTCATGCTGGAAAACAAGAGTATTTTTCAATTTGCTGGTAGATCTAACTTCCTTATACAGCCACATCCAAAAGGAACAACGGCTTCACTTCTACTACATAAAAAAAGGAATACCAGGTACTACAGGGAAGGTTATTACCTCTGCTTTTAACCCACTGGTGGCCGCAACAGAAATACTGTCTTGCCCAATTTTGTGTCCATAATTTAGGGAGCTTTTTAAGTGTTCATATAGTAAAGCATCTGGAAAAGGCTTCTTTGTGCTTACACAGACCACAGGCTTTTATACAGGACTGCCGGAAGTTCTGTGTATTAATCCCTCCCTCACTCTCTTTTAATCTAAAATTTAACTTTGCCTTTTGATACCAGTATCTATATTCAGTCTATGAGGCAAAATTCTCTCCACTGTGACTCTTAACTCTGCAGTGGAAAAAAACACCAGAGATGTCTGCAAACATCTTTAGGTGACCACACAATTGATGATATTTCATATCCTGAGGTTTGTTTAGTACTGTTACTATGTACAGATTCATATCAGTTACAGGAGTGTTAGTAAACTCCGAGGAAAAGCCGCGACTCTTCCCATCAGCACAAAACCAATCCATTGCCACAGTGAAATCTGACAGCTTTGCCTCTGTGTAACGTGGTGACAGAGCCCTCTGCTCATATTCAGCCTGCACCTGCATACATCTATCAGGAGGGACTGTAACTAGTAGCAAACACTTGAAGTTACTACAGCCAAGGGCTATCCCATCTTTAACAGAAGCTAAAGGACTGATGCATATCATTTGGAATGAACACTGGTTTGAAGAGGTAATTTAATGAATCACAATAGGTCTCGTGAGCATTTTTGTTGGTAATTAGGTCCATAAAGCTACAGGGAATTATTTCAATCACCCACTGCCCATCACAAAATAACATCTAATTTAATAACAAAACCAAGAACAATATAATAATTGCAGCGCAATACAAAATTAGCTTAACAGCTAACTAGCATTTTAGCTTGCTATTCAAAAACATGCCCACAGAGATGTCCACATACACTGCTCCACTTTCCGACTCTAACGTACCTTGAATTGAAATGGAGGCATTTAAAACATACCAAAAAACAGGCAAGCACTTTTACTCAGGAATATGCGCAACAGTATCTGTTGCAATGAAATGAAACTGTAGTAAGTCACATTCACAACCAAATAAGTGTCACTTAGAAGGGTCCTGGGTAGTTTAACTAATTTAACTGATCCAGTTTAGCTTAACTAATAAATCTTTTGCATTTACAAAAGGAGTACATCAAAACAGTGAGAAAGATTATCTTGTGTTTAAGAGACACGCCTGAGATACAGGCACATGCATAGTTCGCAATTCTGGTACTCAGCAGATCTGAGTGAATTTTCAATTCTGCAACCCCTTGTACGATTCATTTCTAAACCCACGAACAATCTTGCTGTATTTGGCTGCAACACTGAGCAGACCGAGTGTCAAACCTGGTAGCTGAAAAGGTATGAATGATTAACATAAACAATAAAAAGTGAAGTATGCAAACAGAACAAATTTTAAACTAAATCACTGAGATTTAAGTATCAAATGCAGAATGGCCTTCAGAGAAGATACACAGGAGACTGCACTTGAACTAAAAAACCCTTCTAAAAAGTAGAAATGTTGCTTATTAAAGTAATTTTATATGAAATGTCCTAAGATCCTGAGAGCAGGTCTCATCAAATTCACAAGTGCTCCACTTGGTTCAAAAAGCATCACAATGTGTAAATAGAAAATAAGTGATATTAAAAAGTTATAATAATCTCAACTTCAGAAGCAGATAAAACTCCCCAGAATACATTGTTGCAGTATTCTAAGATTAATTTTGCATTCTGGTACAGTGAGTTGGGTACTATTACAATTGTATATCCAATTTTTGTCTGACCGATTTAAAGAAGGGCGCAGTTAATCTGCAGACAGGACAATGGATGACTGAAAGGTAAAGATCATGCACCGTAATAGACAACTAAAAAGCTGCAGTAGAATTTTTTTTCATGGATCTCAGCAGACCAATGAATCTAAGATCCTGTAATGGAATAAGAAATTTATTTTAAGAATCATGAACGTTAAAAGTTTTTTCTTATGAGAGGAGTACCATATGGTCCTTTTTTTCTTGATCTACAAAACTGAGCACTGAGCAAATCGAGGTAAGTGAAAAGGGTGAAATGTCATCCAGAAACACCTTTAAAAAAAGTACATGTTACATTTAATAACGGTGGCGGGGTTGCTATCAAGCTGTTACAAATATTAAAAGCCTGTAGCATGCTTCCAGTTCTATGCCACTGCACACCTGGAATAAGAAAAGACAAGTAATCAGCAAGTACAAGCTAACATGATAAAAATAATTGATATAATGAAATAATCTGCTTTTTCTCACGAAACCATCGTTCTACACAAACAGTACAAATTATAACACAAAAAGCCAATACATAAAACTTTTCTTGCTAAGAGGTGTAATAGTTTATATTCCAAAATATTTATCATTACTGTTCTTAAATACTTTTACAATTTTCTACACAAACCTTAACAAAAAAAAAAATCATACAGCAACAAGTTGACAATTTTACACAAATACAGTAATAATCTATTCCCTCAGTACTTTTACTTCAGCAGTAAGGCATTATTCTGTGAGGAAGGGTAGACAAATTTATTGCTATAGCTTTAATTAAAGAAAACATCACCTATCTTCCACATAAGCTAATTTATCAGGCTTTCACAATGTAAGAGTAGCCCCCTGCCTAAACTGAATATTTACATTATTTTGCAGTAAATCACTATGCACATACAAGCTAATACATACAGAATTGCTGGCTTTAAATGTGATTAATTTCTATTCTTACTTGTGTCATCATTGTTAATAGGGAAATATGGCCATATGACAGGCTTCCTCATGTCCTTTATTTTGATTACAGTGATAACATGGACAGTGGGAAGCTTTAACTCAAGATATTACCTTCAGACAAATTCTACCCAAAATACTTGCTCCCTTTTAATTAGAAAGGCAGAGTTACAGAATAGTTTACTGACCCTCATTCCACAAGAAATTTAAGTAATTTTAGTTCAGGCAGAGAAGCAGACTCAGGGAATACTGGTAACGCCACAACTAACCATGTACAGTAAATAAAACAGGTGGAAAAGTCCAAACAACAAAAGGAAGTAAATCATTAAATCTTACCCAAGAAATACCTCTGCACAGGCAATAATTAATTGACTCATTCACCTAGCAAATTATCCGTGTTTCTTATGAAGGTATTTGCACAGGTCTGTGAATTGCCATTGGGATCAAAGCCCAGAATGGAAGCACTTAGATGGGAAAATCCTTAGGAAAATGCTTATTGATTAAGCACATAACTAGTTCTACTGAAGACAACAGTCTTGGGCTTTTGTTTTTTTGTTTGTTTGTTTTTAAGTAACCTTAGGGTTTTGAATCCTGGCTAGCAGCAAAACACCACACAGCCACCTGCTCACCCTCCCCCCTCTTGAGAAAAAGGGGGAGAATTAAAGAGGCAAAGGGAAAAAAAGAGACTCGGGTTGAGACAAGAATAATTTAACTAAACTACAACAAACCTGAAAATAATAATGATTATAGTAATAGTGATAATAATAGTAGCAATATACACACACATACAAATAAGCGATACACAGCGAAACTCCACCACCAGGCGACCAAGGCTCAGCCTGTTCCCAGCTAACGATCCTGGAATAGGGAAAGTCCTGAAACTGCAATCTAGAAAAAAGATAAGAGCCCGAGCATCTGAGAGACTGAGATGACCCTGAGAGAGGGTGACCAGAGAGAGAGAGAGAACTTCCAGACAGAACCTCATCTATATATTGGTCATGATGTGCATGATATGGAATATACCATTTGCCAATTTGGGTCTCATTCTTAAACCTCAGGTTGAATCCTAGGCTAGAAACTGGGGCTGTGCTCCCTCCCAGCTTCTTCTGCACCTGCAGACACGGGCACAGCAGAGAAGCTGAAAAGTCCTTGACTGTCCTGGCAGCAACTATATACATCAGGATGTTATCAGCCTTCTTCTCAGCACAAATCCAAAACAGCCTCTCACTAGCTACTCAGAAGAAAGTTAACACTGTACCAGCCAAAACCAAGTTACTGTATAAAAATCAAAGCTTGTGAGAATACACAGACCAATATATTTTGAAAACACAACAATATTACAAAAGAATGGATTTGTTTTTACTGAACGCACAGGTGAAATCCCAATTCCCTGTATTAAGGCACACAAAGTTTGACCAACTAATTCAATTGTGCAAGTATTACACGCAGTTTTATAAACTCATCCATTTATTCAGTTGTCAAGTTAACAGTCATCAATTTAAAAATAATGTAAAAATAAAGATTTTAAAATAATAAATTACTTAGAAAGCAATCCTGCACTTTTTGCCTCAAAAGCACACTGAAATATTTATGCCTACAAGTACAGTGTACAATGCTGTGCCACCGGGAGCCTGTTTACTGTATGATTTGCAGTGTATTTCCTCATAAATGAACCCCTCCATACAAATAGGGATGCTCAAATTTATGAGAGGTTATTTTCCCTTTTTCATTAGAAGACACAGACAAAAGAAGATAAAAAGAAATGTTAGAACATTCTCTGAATAAGACTGAAGACTTTCTGGAAAGTCTCAAGCAAAGCCATTATTTAAAATTAAATTATTTTAAATAGTAAGGCAATAAAAATTTAGGCTATGTTCCGACTCTTAATAAATTTTTTTTCAAGATTCCCGAGTTTAAGAACTACAGGCTGCAGAAACTCAAGAGTGTTTTCCAACTCCCTGGGTTTACTGAAGGGTCACAGAACCACGCCGCCTTACAGGTCGTCAGCCACTGCACTACAGGACTCACAGCAACCAGACTATGGAGAAATAACGATCGCAACAGAGACCAAAACCTTCGTGATGTGTTCACTGCTCGACGATGACCGCTGTCCTCCAGCAGCAAGCTCCCGGGCAGCGTTCAGCAGCGAAGCCTTTGCTGTGGCTGCAGTTGCGCAGGGAGCATTTCTACAACAAACAGACACAGGCTGGAGCTCTCGTACTCGTTTTTTGTTTTTTTTTTAAACCCCACTCGGCACCGATCCCACTCCGAGCGCCGCCCTGGGTGCGAGGGGCCGCCTCCAGCCCCTCGGCGGGGGTTGCTGGAGCACCTGCCGGTGACTGCGGCGGGGCCGAGGGTCCCCAGCCCCCCCACCTCTCCTCACCTACTCTCCACCAAGGCCACTGTCTGCCGCCGGCGCTGGCAGTCCCCCTCGGCAGAGCCCAGCGCCGCCCCCTGCCCCTTCATGCCAGCCCGGTGACACAGCGGTGAAGGGGAAACACTCCCCGTCCCGGCCCAACGCGGTCCCGGGAGGCTGGGGCCGGGCCGCCGCTCTCCCCGCCCCCGGGCCGTGTGTGCGGAAGCGGCCTGACGCGCGGCGCTGGCGGCGCCCGGCATTGTGGGAGCGGAGGGGCCGCGGCGGCGGCAGCGCGGGGGAGGGGAAGGGGCCGTGGCCGGGACTGACGGGTTCCGGTGTCGGACGCAGACGTGTCGGCCGGGGCCGCGGAGCGAGAGGCGCTGCCCCTGTCCGCTCGGAACAGCGCCCGGCCCGGGGCCGGCCCGGCGGCGCCATGTCCGGGACCAGCAGCCCCGAAGCCGTGAAGAAGCTGCTGGAAAACATGCAGGGAGACCTGCGGGGCCTGAGCCTGGAGTGCCGGAAAAAATTCCCCCCCGTCAAGGAGGTGAGGGACGGGATGAGGTGAGGCGGGCCGGGCCGGGTGTCGGGCGTCGCTGCCGAGGGGCCTCCCCCGCCGCGGGGCCCGGCCGGAGCGGAGGCAGGCGGCGTCCCCTGCCCCCGCGCCCTCAGCCCGGTGCTGCTCCCGGGGAGGTCTGTCCTTCGTGACCGCGGGTTGCCGAGCGCTGTCTGTGCCGAGACGTAGGTTTGTCTGTCGTGTCTGCTTGTGAGTTGTTGCTTTTGATGCGTGACTGAGCCGGGGGGACGTGGGCCAGGCTAGTAAAGTGCGGGGAGGGCGGCTGGGAAGAGGGATCGTCTGTGACGGGCAACGTGGGGGCAGCCCAGCTTCACCCCGGGGGAGGAGGACAAAGTGTGGCTTGGCTGCCTCGGCATCTCCTCAGAAAACTCTCCGGACGCGGGCCCGGTGCTGAGGGTCTGGGCACCCAGCGAGGGGCGGGCGTCCCCGCCGGGGGTCCGAGCTCTGCCCCGCCGGGGCCCGGCCGCCCCTCGGGCAGCGGTGGGAGCGCCTCGGGGAGCAGGGCCTCGCAGATGACGCGTCAGGGTCTCTGTCTTGGCCGTGCGGCCAGCGCACAGGGTTTCCGAAGTGTGGGTCCCGAGCCGGAGGCATTATTTCTCACCGTCGCACGTCCGTGTGTGCCGGTGTTGGCGTGTGGGTCGCTGGTGATCGCTACCGTACTCTGGGATTTTGGGGTTGTGTGGCTTTCCAATGGTACGGTTACAACCGAGGAAACTTGGGAGACGCGGAAGTTCAGGTTATGTTTTTCGCCCTCTTTAAAAATTCCGTTGGATTGTATGCTTTATTTTTCAAACCTCGGTTTACTCTGTGTGCAGCTTGAGACTTCAGTAATCTTGATAAGCGGCATTACTTTTAACTGAAGGGAATTCAGAATTTTTTCTCTCTAAAGTATACATTTTAACTATGTGCTTCTCTAGTGTGTTTACACAATCAGTTTAACTTTTTCCCTATCAGTAGTTTGTCAACTGTAATTTTAAAAAGTATTTTTTCTACACAATAGTGAGAGGAAAAATACTAATATATTAACTCAGGTTAAGCTGCAGAACCAGAAGGGTACCCGGGAAAATATAGTAAAGGCTGTCAGTTTGGAAAAGAGGAATGACATATGTAACATGACTTTAGTTCCAATTAAGTGATAGCATGTGTAATGTTGTATAAAGTTATTACGCACTTTAGCAGATGAATTGAAGCTAACGACTGTGTTAATGACTGTGCTTGTTTTGAAAGCCATGAAGCATTATGCTGCAGCAGAGCATGTTATATACAATTACAGGTTGCAGAGGAATACCGGTGTGTTTGAGAAACTGTGTGTGGTCGTAGAAAAACAAGAGAAAGTTGTGGTGAGCGGAACAGAAAGCTGTGTGTGTTTTGGACGGAGGTGGGGGTACTACTTCCACTTTCTCCTGTGTATTACTATGTGACTCTGAGTAAGTTATTTGGTCTCCGAACAAGTTTCCCCACTGTGCTAATGAGATGGGCAAAAGAGATGGGCAATGTAATTCTTAAGCTAGTATTTTTGCTTCATTATATTTGTTGTGCTGAAGGTTAAAGTAACCACTGCCTGTGCATTTCTCTTATCGTTATTCAGCACGTTTATCATATTATTGTGTAAGTACGACTTTTGTGTTGTTTCCTTTTGCATCTTCACAGCAATTTGCATGACTTAATTAAAACCACTTAAAGTTTTTCAGTTGTCTGGAGTTGGGTAAGTTTATGGAATAGTACTGGAAGGTGTTTGTGAAGAGGTGGGACTTCTGCTGTGAGTTGTGGGCTCTTGCAGAGAGGTCTGAGGTGAGAGCAGTCCTACAGTAGGATGTATGATACAGTTGCAGGAAATGATCTTACTTCCTCACTTCTGGAAGCCATTTTTTTGTTATTGTTTTAAAGGAGATGGGTGTATTTTTCTCTCAGATTTTGCTAAACAGATATTTTCATCACATGTGTTTGGTCTGATCATGATTGGATTTGGCTAGAGGGATCAGAGCATGTTCTTATGGCAACAGCACCACCTTTTTAAACCACATTTAAACACAGGCTTTTTATTTGTTTTTAAAACAAATTCCAAGTACTTATAATCTCACTTTTTTACTTGCAGCATAAGTAGACTATTCTCATCACTACCACATGCAGTGTAATTTATGAGTTTATCTTGCAGCTGATGTGTATGCTTCTATGTCACTTAATAAACTTATCGTACTGTCCAAAATTAGTAGTTATGAGCTGTATCGTAGTTGTTAGATTTGATAGGTACTTTATGAAGGTAGACTGCTTCTAGTAATCTTTCTGCTTCTGATATAATCTAAAATTTTGCTTCCAGCTATTTGTTATTGTCAGCCATTTCTAAGATGATGTGTCTATTCTGTTTTTTTTTTTTTTTGAATTTTTGTATTAATACTGTTAAAATTCAGTGAACTGAATTTGGCTGATAGGTTTGCTGCTGATAAAAGTAGTAGTGTAGTTATCAGTTCTACTTGTTGCTTAATTTGAATTCATACTTTTTTTAGTCAGTACTGTTGGGAGTTAGAAAGTGGTATGATCACAAAAATAGAGCCTATTTATTTTATGAAATACAGGGTTTTAGTTTTCACTGTTTAAAGATCTTTCTAATGCATATGTTATTACAAACTAATGCCATAGCTATTATGTACAGAGAGACCAAAGCAATATTAAATAATTATTTGAACAGGCAGATAGATAACACAGCTGAAGAGCTTTATTGTTTCGTTTTCTTTTTTCTGGGGTGGGGAGTGTGGATGCAGCACAGGGGACAGCTGGCTGTGGGATCCCACAGACTGTGGGATTTAGACCTTATCCTCAGTTAGGAGCTAGAACCGAGGTCTTAAACCCTTTCTGGAAATGGAACTTGAACTGTTCACTGGTTTAAGCGCTTTCATAATTTTCTGTTACTTCTGAGTCTGTAAAGTTTTCTTAGTAAGTC
The DNA here is from genome assembly GCA_011057875.1 of Pterocles orientalis. Classification (NCBI taxonomy): domain Eukaryota; kingdom Metazoa; phylum Chordata; class Aves; order Pterocliformes; family Pteroclidae; genus Pterocles; species Pterocles orientalis. The sequence continues at coordinate 104,028 of WKFP01015208.1, read as the reverse complement.
CCATTTGTTGGGAAATCATGTAGTTGCAAATCCAGTCACTTCCAACAGTGGATTCTGAGGTTTTTGCTGACTCTTTGATAATCTGTTAAGAAACATTTAAATTACTGAGTTTCTCTTGTTGTTAAACTTGTGACACAAATGTGTGGCAAACTTCCTTCCCCTTGGTTAGAAAGAGCTTTTAACTAAGCAGAATGTATTGTCACCCCAAAGCAATCCACAACTCATCTTTGCTCCATGTGACAAATAATACCTGAGTAGGGTTTTCCTAGGTGGTGCCACTTAATACATTGAGAATGGGAGCTGCAAAAAGAATCTGTGGGTTTGAAACTGGGTTGCTGAGGATCTTTGAGGATTGAGAAACGTGCTAGACTTACTTTTTGTAAGAGTGTGGGGAACACCAGTTGCTGTTAGACTTCAGACCTGTGTCTGTCTGTCTGCTAGGTGGTTTTGACTGTTTCTCTTTAATAGATGGATAAGTCCTGTGTGATGCTTCCTTGGATCAGCACTGTCTACAGAAGTGTACTAAGCACGAAAGCAATATACTGTGATGAGAGAGTGATTTGGTGGTTTTGTCTGTGATATGCCAAAATTGTTTATATTGGCAGATGTACAAATAATGACATTGCTGAAAAATGTATTCTTATTTCACGATACATTTTGATTTCCCAGTTATAAAACATAGACACTCACCAGGGATGTAATAGAAGCTCTCAGGGCAAGAGTAAATTAAACAGTGTGTTTTGGAGCTTGAAATTACAGAGGATGAAGCAGTCTTTGGTACCCGTATAAGTCATGCTTATGTTATCTTTAGGAATCTGATGTTTCTCCTGGAAAACAGTACCACTTTGTTGTTATACCCTTGTTTTTAATACAATGGGCCCTAAGCTTTGCTCTGTGTTAAACCATTGTAACGTTTAACTTCTAACTCTGGACTAAATTGTGCGGCACGCGCATAAAGCTTTGTAGGCTGTGTTAACGTACTACTGACTGGAGTTTCAGTATCCTCTGCTGGGTGTGTGGGAAGCTGGCAGTGCTGTCTTTAGTGAACTGGAGTAAGAGTTTTGTCTTATCACGAAATTGAAAATAGTGTGCCAACTAGGTTACCAGCTGTTTCTTATTACTGAATGAAAGTCCTGTTCTGTAAGCTGCATCTGATTTTGTTAGATAATTCCAGTGCATAAGAAACCTGCAAAATACAAGGGGAAAATATTTATATTTAACAGAAATAATCGAGTTAAAAGGAAAAATAAGTATACCTGAAAAGCTCTTCTCAGCCTGAATTCCAGTTGGATATAACTTCTTCTTGTTCACACAGATCAGTCCAACAGTCTCAGCTTTCTAGTAGGCTTGTAGTCTCTACGTTGATTCAGGTTTTTTCTTGACTTTTAAATAGCAGTAAAAGCAAAATGAGCTAAAAAAAACCACAGGAAGAAAGTTAACTCTTATCTGTCTCCCTGCACAGTTACAGGCATGCTTGCACTGGCAGGAGAGGGCTGTTGGGGATGGGGCAGGCAAGGACTGCATCCTCCCATCTTGGCCTGGCTTAGGCTGTCATGGAACAAGGCGTGCCCTCTGTTTAGCAGTTGTGTAATGCATTGCAGGGGTCTGTGTGTTTTAGGGTGTCTGCTGCTGCAGTAATCTGGAATCAGAGGGCTAGAAAATAGTGTTCAGCTTCCTTCAACCTGGAAGGGCAACAGGGTTTTAGCTTTAATTACTTGAGTCAGTTAAAGTGCTCTCTTGAGACTCTCGAAAGATAGCTTTTGATAGCCTTTCTGTACTGTTTCTTTTCCAGACCTGTGTTGGAAACAGCAGCATTGCTTTTGCTTACCTGTTTATTGAGTCCTGTCTGCCTTTGGCATGCAGACATATTTTTGAAACTGTGTTGTAAATTAATTTGCTGTATATAGGAAAAAATAGGTTCCAATTTTGAAATCTTATTTTCCTTCTTTTTTAAATGATTCTACTTGCAAGCAAGTAGCGTTACAAAGTTCTTTGGATAAAAGTTAAAGAATCCAGATTTGAGTGACTGTTGGATAAAGTAAACTTTAAGTGATGGGGGCTAGCAGAGCCATCTAAGAGAGAGGATCTGCCCTTCCTGAGGGGCTATCTGTTGTGTTCTGTGAACACAGGTTTTATTCATACGTTTCTTCCTTTGGGGTCTACGCCTGTCTCCACTGAGTGACATCCCCTGGGTTAAAGTCATTTTTGTTTTGGAATGATATGCTGATCCTGAACACACCTTAGGGCTAGTACCAAAAAATGGGTTGAGAAGCTTTTCCTTTTAGGGAACCTCTCTGATGTCATTGGGTAGCTGTATCTGGAGGATGTATTGCAAAATTTAAACATATGTTAAGAAGATACAGATCGGTTAATTAGGTTTATAATGGCAAAGTGATCATTAGGATTTCTAATGCTAGGAACAGTTAAAAGAATTATGTGTGAATATTAGTTGTTTGTTCTGTAACAGTAACAATATTTCAGAAAATCTATGGACAGAATGCAAATTGGAGAAGGCTGAGAAAGAAAACAACATTCTGAAATGCCTTGTGATTTGGGCTTTTGAGTCACTTGATGTATTGCTAGCATTGAATGGTTCCTGAGAGCTCTGTGTTCATTATACTTGTGCAGTAAAAAGATGAGCCAAACGGACGTGTCAAAGAACAAACCTTTGTGTGTAGGCCGTTTTCTGTAGGAGTAATCATGTTTTGGGGTTTTCAGCTTTATTTTTTTATTAAAATGGATTAAATAATTCTGATACTGTAGCCTACAGGGAACTTAACCTACACTGAACTTTCCAGCTTGGTTAATTTTCAGGTCTTCACATCATTAATTCAGAAGGATGCAAATACTGTAGAGTTTTTTGTTTTCTTTAATGGATATTCACTTAACTAATAATTTGAAGGTTCTTTTGAAATGTACAAGCTGAGCTCTGTAAAATCCGTATTGCCATAATTAGGCAGCTTGTGCTCAAGCATGTGTTTTGGGCATATGACTGGAGATTATTCTGTGGCATTCTTTAATTTCCAGCCCATGGCTGAGCTGGTACTTGAAACGGGTATTTCCTACAGTTCCTTTTATAATTCCTGATCTTTACCAATTGCTGTATCTGCTAACTTCATGTTTGGAATCCATTCATTTTGCAGTGCTTATGATTCAATATGGGTCTGTGTACAGTAGTATTTTTTCAAAATTATATTTTTTAAAGTGTCCAGTTATATTTCTAGGGGACTGTCATCTGTTCAAATGTGTTCAAAGCTTCAGGATTTATTGTAACTCCTAAATTTCATTTCATCATTTTAGTCTTTGATAAGAAATGTCATGTGTTCAAAAATGATTCATATCATGCGTATAGACCCAATTTCTCCATCATGTAATATCTTGCAATTTAATGAATGAAAAAAAGAATAAAATTTTCTTTATCTCAGTCTAACTGTAAACTTTTAAAGTTAGATTTCAGTGCAGGATTAAGGTGCCTAATCTAATCTTGGGAGTCTAAACTCGCTTTGTTGATTGTACAGGCTCAGTTTGTTATGGAAATACTGTCAACAGAGCCAAGTAGTTATTCAGAGGATCTTGTAGCTAAGGGGTTGATTCAGTCTGTCACCTACACATTAGGTGTCTTTGCCACTTGAGATGCATTAATGTTTCTTCCTTGGCTTCCAGCAGCTGGTCCAGAAAATAAAACATGGGGTCTTCTGCTGTCTGAATGTAGTTGTCTCAGATACAGAACTTTAAGCTTAGACTTCTGTATTGAGCCCTACTAGCAGGTCAGCTGAATTAGCTTAAGGAGAGGCTTTAAGAATTAAGGAGCATTCCATAGAGACTAAATCTCTATTGTAATGGTAGTCTAAATATTTAAATTTGTGCATCTTAATCTCTGATTGAATCCCCATCTACCTCCTATGGCTTCCTGAAGATTATACAGGAAACCTGTGTCAGAAGTTGGAAATTTTTGGTGACTGCAGTTCTCAACTAGTGCCCAAATTGCCACTGTTGTTTCTTTTTACTAGGTGCCTGGCAGACAGGCATTGCTGTCTCTGACTGAGTGATTCTGAATATAGTATTTGTGGCAAAGCCTCAGGAGTTTCCTGGTCCCATCTGTTCTGATCAACAAGCTAAAGGCGAAATTAGTTTGAACTTCAAGTATAAATCTCCTAAGCTCCAAAACAGGGTGTTATGTTGTTTTTGGTTTTGGGGTGTGTTTTTTTTTTAATGTAGAATGATGATTGTTGTGACACAAATATATCATGAATATTCAAGTGCTCTATTTTAGTGATGTATAGTCTGTTGTGTTGTACTTGACGGGTCACTCAGAAATCCGTTCATGGTAGGCATAGGATCTCTCGAGATTAATACACTACATATAGAAATATTAATATTATATAAAATGTAGAATGTATATCTTTATTTATGATATAATACAAAATGCAGGGTACATCCTGATTCTCTCTGACTGTGGAAGAGAAGTATAACTATAATCAGTGTTCAGTAATGGGTTGTTCTATGTTACTCATTCTGATTTGTTCTGTTGGTTTATATGTGGTGATTTTTCCAGCTGAGGTATAATATTTTGATTGTCAGATGAAAACTCTGGATTTTAAATATTTGTGTTTCATTATCTTTACCTCCACATTCGAGTCAAGTGAGGTAGTACCTCCATAGGCAACAGCTCTGAAGCCATTTAGATAACACTGGCACCAGTCTTGGAGTTATTGACGATTAACCTTCAGGATTCTAAATTGGCTGCTGATAATGCAAACTGAAAATTTCAGAAGATTAATGGACCAGACAAATAGTCACTCCTGTCAAGTGAAAGAGCACTTTTAATATGGGGGCAACTAATATAGTTGCACTAAAGGTGAAAATTAACAAAGTTGTGTGTTTTTAAAAAAAAAAAGACCAAAAACTGCAGTGTCATAAATCTTGAATTGGTGGAGAAAGTGTTAGAATCTGTTAATGCTCTTTATTTTTTCTGAAAGCATTGGAGCTCTGGTAATTGAGAATGGCACCATCCTTGAGTAGAGAGAGTCAAATCTAGCAGGAAGTTAAGAGTTTGGTATCTTCAACTGTTGCTGTGCCTGTTGTTGGCATCAGAAATGTACACTATTTCCTTCATTGAGCACAAGTAGATTACAATGTAGAATAAACCAGAGCAATTTTACTTCTGTCTCAGGTAAAGTGTGGACAGCTGAAGAAACCACTTTGTGGTTAATAGAGGCTGACAGTCTGTTTGCAATTTCTTGTCTTTATATGCTAAATAATGGTAATATAAACAAAAACAGCAAGTGTGTTAATCTCTGGATTTAAAAAAAAATTGGACTGTTCAACAGTTCATATAAATCACACATTCTGAACTTAAAACATTGCAAGACTGTAGCTGGTTTTATATTGAAGTTTTGTGATAGTGAAAGTGTTTTGCCAAAATACAATTTTCAATTTACAGCAGAATTGATACTGTTCTGTCATGATTGCTGAGATTCTGTGAAAGAAAAATTACAGTGAGAAACTTGTGCAGGAATTCTAGAATATGAAGTGATTTGAAAAGAGCATTATTGCTTTCAGTGTTCCCTGCTTTCTTTTTCTACTTGGGCATATATTCAACATGGAGCGCACATCTGAAGAGTGATTGCAAGTTGCTTTGTGTTCACTGCAGCCTCCCTTTAGGAAGCTGTGAACATTAACAAGCCCTCTCCTCAGTTTTGTCTTCATCAGGTTGGGCAAGTGCAGCTCTTACAGAATCTCCTTAGATGAGATATTGTTCTCCGTCCCCCAGCTGTCTTGGAAGACCTCCAATTAACTTCCTTCATCATGCCAATGTCTTTCTTGTACTGGTGGGGCTAAAACTGATCATATTACTCCAGCAGCAGTCCCACAAGAGCCAAAGAGAGGGAAGGACTCCGTTCCCTTGACCTGCTGCGTGTGTTCTTGCTAGTAGAGTCCAGTGTGCAGTTGGCCACCTTTGTTGCAAGGGCTCACTGCTGGGTCTTGATTCCCCATTGTTGTCCACCAGGACCCTGGGTCATTTGTTGCAAAGGCCGCTCCCAGCCTCTACTGGTGCATGGGGCTGGACTTTGAACTTCATGAGATTCGTAAGAGCCCCTTTCTCAGCCTGTCTGGGTTCCTCTGAATACACACACACCACCCCCCACACCCCTAGTGTTGAATAGTACCCTAAATTTTATATTTGTCCACAGACTCTGTGGCTTTATCCAAGCTACTAATAAAAATGTTAAATGGTATTATCCCCAGTATCCATCACTGAGGAGCACCACTAGTAACTGGTTATCAGCGGGACTTTACACCATTTGCAATGACCCGTTCAGATGAGCTTCTACCCACTTTATTGTCTGCTTGTCCATAACTCACCGATTTGACTATAAGAATACAACTGGAGCTGGCATCAAAGACTTTGCTATAGTCAAGATATAAACTACGTAGAGCTCTCCCCTTACCCACACAGCCTATCCTCTCATTGTAGAGGGCAGTCGAGTTGGTGAAGCTCATGCTAAAGTCATGTTGCCTGTTCCTAGTCAACTTCTTGTCCTGCCATGTGCCTAGAAGTGGTTTCCAGGAGGATTTGTTCCATAAACTTCCCGGGGAGTGACATGACACTGACAGGCTTGTGATGCCCTGAATATTCTTCTGTGGCTTCCCTTGAGATAGTGTTATGGTTTTGTGTGGGGGGGTTTGTCTGGTAGCAGGGAGGGGTGTAATGGCTCCTTAAGCAACTGCAAAGAGTTCCCCCAGCTTCCAGTCTGCTGCTGGCGGCAAGGGAGGGGTTACAGTGGTGGCTCCTTCATTCCCCTCCT
>WKFP01015208.1:56111-97199 GCA_011057875.1 Pterocles orientalis | reverse complement strand
GCCTCTATGAGGAACTGCTTGAAGTGTCCCAGCTCAGGTGGACCCACCCCAGGCCAGGGCTGAGCCAATCAGCGCCTCTGCGAATAACATATTTAAGAGGGGGCACAGAACAATGGGTTGGTGTGGCCCTGGGCAGGGCACAGCTCGGGCGGGCTAGTCTGACCATCCTGCCGCCTGCTCGGCTTCTGTGAACCGACCTGCCGTAGCCCAAGCCTCCACCATGGCTCGCCTGGGAGTCCTTTTTCCCAGGAGCCGATGAAGACCTGAAGGTGGAGAAGGAAGATGCTAAAGGAAATGGTCATGCAGACACTGAGTCAGAACCATGAAAGAGAAGGCTCTCAGCATTTCCCGTGCCACGTGGTGAAGAGCTGTGGAGGACCCCACGCTACTACTGTAGCCCTGTTTGGAACTGAGAAGCAGCCGTGGAAGACCCCATGCTGGAACTAGAAGTTGTCAGGGGACTGTAGCCCTGTTGGAAAAGGACTCATGCCAGAGAAGTTCTGGAGAAGGACTCCCAATGTGAGAAAGGGACTTTGTGGCAGCTGGGAGAGACTGTGAGGAGGAAAGAGCGGCAGACTGACTGCAGCCCCCACTGCCTGCCCCCTGCGCCGCCGGGGAGAAGGTACAGAACAAAGCCTTTGGGAAGAAGGGAGGGGTGGGGGAGAAGTGCCTTTTTAAGATGTGGTTTCTCTCTTTCAATATCTTGCTTCTGTTGTAAATAGTTAATAAATTTGGTTGTTTTCTTGTTCTTCCCAAGTCGTGTTGGTTTCTTGCACGTGACCCTAAGTGGTGACTGAAACCCTCCCTGTCCCTGCCTCAGCCCACCAGGTGTTTAGCAAAAACTGTCCCTGTGGTTTTATAAACCACAACAGATAGGTGTGGCGCTTACCACTCCGCAGTCACCATGACCCTGATAGAGGGTGTCCTTTCAGTGACATTGGCCCTTGGGTGCATAGGTTTGTATGTGTCAAGTAGACATAAGTACTTGGTTCATGTAGTCTCTGCTTTTATCTGCCTTTACAGTGGGTGGTGCTCCATTCCCAGAGTCTCTGCAGGTAGGCTTTGCTCCAAGCCAGTAGCATGTGAGCAAGCTCTAATCCAAATACATTAAATTATTCAATGTAATAAATCCCAGTGAGTGCACAGTGCTGTCAGATCAGAACTGGCATTACACCAGTTTAAATCACAGGTTTATGAGCATATATAAAAGAGAAGGGTCGGAGTAGAGTTTGTACTTCTGGGGAGGAAGAGAAGAATACAGAAAGCAAGTGCAGTGATTTTCACACAAATGTAGTATACTCGAGTGCTTTCATGAGGTTGGTTTAGTGTGGAGCTTTTTATGAGTGTGTCCTTTTGCAAATAATGGTTTAGCAGTACAGTAATGGTCCAGAATGTGCTTTTGCAGAGCAAGCCAGAATAACAATGGAGTGAAACTGTACTTTAGACAGGAGGATCTGTTGTCTAACTATTGGATGTAGGGTTAGTGTTCCAGCTGGAAAGGGAGGTAATGATGCATAGAAAAAATTGCCTTTTTTTAATTTCAAGTAGTAGATGTGAAAGTGACCGTAGATGACACATACTACTCTCATCCAATCTTAGTAAAAGGTGAAAATTCTTTCATTAACTTTTGGTAGCAACATTATCACACTTAGAACTTCATGCAGAAATGTATTTAACATTAGATCAATCCTTAGTAGAAATTAGCACATGCCTAGTTACTACATTAAATATCTTTATGTGTATATGTTTAATTTTTGGTTAAAAAAATAATTGTGAGGTACCAGTTTCTTTGAAGATCAGCAGCTTGATCATTTTTAAAACCTTTTAAAAAACCCTTTATTGAAACTTTAAAAAAAATGCTGATACTGTAGAGACAGTGGGTGTGTTTTTTCACTTTCTGAAAAGAGTCACTGGTAAGAGAGACGTTAAATAGTAGGTTTTTATCATCTTTCCATTATGGAAAGCTGTTCACTCTGTTGTTATTTTTCAATGAAAGAAGGGTAGCTCATTGACTTTACCCTAGAGTAAGGACAAATTCATAGGGATTACTGTGGAGGAACTGATGTGCTGTTGGATCACATCCCAGTTGACCCCTCTGGTACGTTGCTTGCCTGCCCATATACATTGCAATAGAGGTTCATGGTGTCTTTGCCTGTGAGAAGTGAACTGCTAAATAATTATAAAGTTACGTTTTCAAGCATACACCACGCCATTACTCCTTGTGGCCATTCTTGGGCTACCAGGTAACATTATGATGATCACGGAGTTAGTCATAGTGGTATCTTTCAGTAACATAGACTGTCTGATGCAGTTGGGTTTGAGAGCTTCCACAGTGTCCCTGGAAGACAGATTTGAGGAACTGATGCCTTTCAGATGCCTTGCCACTCTGCTGCTGGTATGGGTGGCTTGCCTTTGAATGATCCTGAACAGCAGCAATTCCAAAAACATTTGCAGGATGAGCACAGCGCATCTAATGACAGGAAGACTCAAGTTCTTCCCTGTTTGGACTGAGGAATCTGTGAGGAGGGGAAGAGTTTTTGATCTGAAAAACTCTTAAAGCTGGGTTTGAAAGTCTCTAAGAATTTCGACATCCTGGTCTCTCTTGTGCAGAGAGCCTTTATCTATAAGCTAGCTTTAGGGTGAAGTTCTTGGGGATCTGTGAATGTTGTTATCAGACTGTACCTGGGGAGAGGAACTGAGGCCGGGAGGTAGATGTTATGCACAGGTTTCTTTTCAGTCTCCTTGAAACTGCATTATGCGTGTCTTCGTTTTTGTTTTTTTTTTTTACATAAATTCTCCATTTGCCTTACTTTGATTTCTGTGAAGGGTGATTTCCACGTAATCAGCAAATACTCGGTAAGTTCCAGGGAAGCACAAAGGTGATGGGGCAAGTGCTTGAGGTTGGAGGGTCCTGTTGAATTTTGCTGTGAGATTGACTGTTTGATTAAAACCAAATCAAAGTACCGGAAGAGGTTGACTTGGATATGTGCTGTTACTGAGAGTCCATTTCTGTTCTTCATCATTATTTCCCCTCCCCAGACTGAGTTGCTTCAGGAGAAATATGAAGCAAAACTCAATAATGGCAAGTGTGTGTTTGAGACACTTTATTTCAGTTCATTTCACAGTTGTTAAAGTAGCAGAATAGGAGCTCGAATCGACTGAAGGTTTCAGGTACACTTTATGTTACAGGAATTATATGTATTTGCTACTTCTTAAAGAGATAACTAACTTGCTCATTGGACTGCTGTTAACTGTGGTGCTAAGGGAACCTGGTAATGTTACTTTTAAAAGCGGTGACTGCTTTAAAAACATCATGCCTTGTTTGTGTGAAAGTAAATTATCATATTTGTACCCATAAATACGCAGTATGATGCTGGCCATCTCCTTGATTAGTGTTTTATAAGATCCTTCTCTAATGGGGCAATGTCCTGAAGTGTGCTATAGTAATTGATGTAAAATTTGTAAACTTAAAATCTACTAATATAGAATAATTGAATGATTAGGTTTGGAAGGGACCTTAGAGATTATCTGGTTCCAAACCCCTGCCATGGGCAGGGACACTTCCCACTAGACCAGGTTGCTCAAAGCCTCATCCAGCCTGGCCTTGAACACTTCCAGGGATGGGGCATCCACAGCTTCCCTAGGCAACCTGTTCCAGTGTTTCACCACCCTCACAGTAAAATATTTCATCCTAATATCTGATCTAAATCTACCATCTTTCAGCTTGAAACTGCTACCCCTTGTCCTATCACTACACTCCGTGATGAAGAGTGCCTCCCCATCTCTCCTGTAGCCCCCTTCTTAAAGGGGGCTGGAAGGCTGTTACAAGGTCTCCCTGGAGCCTTCTCTCCTCCAGGCTGAACAACCCCAACTCTTCCAGCCTGTCCTCGTATGAGAGGTGCTCCAGCCCTCTGATCATCTTTGTGGCCCTCCTCTGGACCTGCTCCAACAGGTCTGTGTCTTTCCTGTGCTGAGGACTCTAGAGCTGGATGCAGGACTCCAGGTGGGGTCTCACGAGAGCAGAGTAGAGGGGGAGAATTACCTCCCTTGACCTGCTGGTCACGCTTCTTTTGATGCAGCCCAAGATGTGGTTGGCTTTCTGGGCTGCAAGCACACATTGCTGGCTTATGTTAAGCTTTTCATCAACCAATACCCCGTCTCTTTTAGTTTGTCTGGTTAAATTGAAGCAATCCAGATACACTTTTGTATTGATGTATACAGAATAGATAGATAACTGTTTATAGTCTCATTTTTTCTACTGTTTTTTTGTGATCAACTGAGCTAAGTTTTTGTAAATGTTAATATGTGGTCTTTTTACATATATATAGTGGAGTATTGGGGGTTTTTTTGTAGGATGTGTGCAGTGTAATTGATTTTTAACTGTAATTGTTTTGAATTGGGATTCTAAATAGGAACCATAGGTTCATGCAGATGATCATAGAACTTTTAATATCTCGTGGAGAAAAACTGTTATATTCAGAGCAGCATTAAAATGTCTGATAGCTTTTGGTTTGTTTTACCTTAGGTTTTAAAAATGTCCTCTTTTATATAAAGCTAGCATAGAAACAAGTAACTGGGAGACATTCTGTTGGAAATACTTTTTTCCTTCTTCATGCAGAGTGCATAGTGTTTGTGAAATGTTACGTGTGGGCAGGCTTAATATTTCTTGGATTCAGAGTGAGTTTGTCACTCCTGACAAGAAAGAAATCGATTGCTGGTAGATGTGATGAGGTTTAGTTTGAAGATAATTGAAGTTGGACTGTGACAAATCCTTCATATTAATTAATAGGAACAATTTGTTGTGACAAGACCCTCCCTAATTAGCTGACAATTTATAATTGAAGAAGAATGGGGATTGACTTAAAACTTAAGACACTTCAACACATTGAGTTAATGTAATTAAAATAAATGAGAACGGCATTTGGCACTCCTCATTTTAATTATGTGAAAAATGTATTTGCATGTCTCTTTGTGCTCGTTTGAGCATGTTGTTGAGCAGTTCAGGCACTGTGGATATTATTCTATGTTTTTGAAGGACAAACGATATGTTCAGCAAACCTTAAATAGTTCTCCAGAATTTCACAGATCTTTTAAAGAGTCTTAAGTGTTTAGTCTTTCTGTGTTGTTTTGGGAAATTAAAAAAAAAAATTATTTCAGTTCTGCATTTCTAATTTAGCTATTTTTGAGAAATATGTATATCAGCTCTTCATTAAAATATTTGATTACAAATTTATACAGCCATCTTAAGCTGACTTTCTGGGAAATCTTGTTGGAGTAGTGTTTTGATGGAGGACGAATACTGCTTGGTAGAACTTAATGTACTGTTGCTTTCATGTTTCTGCTGCGACAGCTTGTCTGCTTCTCTGATCTGTTTTATATAGTGGCGACATGCTTCTTTACATAGTAATACCGGAGGAAAAATGGAAATGTTTAGTGTGAGAAAGTACACAGATATACAAAGCTGAAATAAAAGGGGAAATGTACTTTCTAATTTGGCAGGATATCTTCCAGCAATTAGTGTTCTATGGTTTGGGAAAACCTGGTGCATTTATTTTGGTGCATAGTGTGTTGAACAGGATTTCTTTAATTGTTTACAGTCATTTAGAGCATATTAATGGAATTAAAAAATGGAAAGGTGCCATTTGCAATGTGTTTTTGTGTTTTGAACACAAAACTTGTCAGAAATGGTAATTCTGAAATGCAAAGTCTCAATGTTATATTTTCAGCTTGGCTTGATTTGAGAACATGACTTTAGTGATTTGAAGCGTTTGTGGACAATTGAAGAGAGCAGTATGTGATCTCCTCGGTGGGCTGCTCAGCTCTGCAGCGCCTGGTTGGCGTCCAGCCAGTCTGTGCACACGCATCCCCCAACCTGCAGGTCCACAGCGTGAGGGAGAGGGGGATGCTGGTGGTCTGTCAGGTCATACTTCAAGGGAAAGGGGAGGAACTGTTGGTGTGGGTTGTATGGCATATTGGGAAGAATAGAGAATATTGTTAGGAAGGCTTCTTCATGGTACTGCCCTGGGGTAATTTGTATAGGGCATTTGGGAAACACAATCTGGGGGAAAATGGGTTTCCTTCTGATTCTTGTTGTTAGTGAAAGTGTTAGCTTTCAAACAGAAAGTAGTGCTACCTGACTGGAAGAATAGTGATAATATTCAAGTGTCGTGTAACACATCCAGCTTATTAACTGGGTTTCATTGCTTAAGTGTTAAGTGTTAAGCATTGATGTAATTACCTAAGTTCTCAGTTTCTTCGGCATTTCAACCTAGTGAATGGGACATTATGTATCATGGTAATTGTTTCACAGTTTGTACAGAGACTACATAACGGGGTTTTTTTTTGTTGTTTAGTAGTGATTTTTCTTTGCATTCATAGGACTGGAAAGTAGTACAGTGAGAATCGTGGTTTCTAAAAATTCTGAACCACAGATTATACCCTTTCCTGTGGAATTTAGAAAAGGAATTCTAGAAGGTGCAAAGGTTTCACTTCTGCATTAGCTCTGCTTACTGAAAACATTGTAAAAACATTTTTGCTCTGAGAATATACATTTTTATTTATCTTCAGTATTATTTCTTTACAGATATTGATGTATGAAATAGTGTCAAAACTACTTATTTTCTTCTCTTCCAGGCTGCTGAATCAGGAATAATAAAAGTGAAAACAATAGCTGCACGGAACACTGATATTTTGGCAGGTAATTATGTGCAATGCAATGGGAAAAATAAACTTGGGTTACAGATCAAAATGTTAAAAAGATGTCTTGGATGTGTGTAATAATCCTACGTATCTTTGAGTGTGTGCTGTATCAGTGATGCTTTCTTTTTTGGCACCTAGCAAAAAATCCAGTAGCATGAGAGTTTTTTGTAATAGTACTCCTGTTTCATGTTAGTGCTAAACCGATGCGGAGGAAGGTTTCCATTTTCAGTTGTGGCTCTATAGAAGTAATCATCCATTAGAAAAATAGCATGAAGTGCTTAGACTCCAAATTCTCAATGTTTTGTTCACACTCTGCATTCACCACAGCTGGCGTGGAGTGCTCTGTGTGGAATTCTGCAATGGGATCCGCATCTGTGTGTTGAGTACGAGAGTCTAGCCTTTGGAGACTTGTACCTGGCAGGCAAAAATCTATCTTAATCTGAGACAAGGTCATTCAATTTAAGATGTACCATTGCTCTGAGGGACAGGAGATATCTTGTGAGTGGCAGCTTTGTAAGTGCTTAAAACAGTATCTCTGTCTGTCTTCAGGTTGATTAAATAGGATGTAAATTGATGGCTTCTTGACAATTGCTGATAAAACCTTTGGCCAAATTTGAATGCTTCTGTATTAATACTTGAGTTTCTACCCCAGCTGTAGTCAAAATCCTTAAAAGGCTAAATTATTTGAAAGGTCGAAATGAAATAGATGTACAACTTCTGATTGTTTTGAGGTATATAAATCAGATATTGGTAAGGAGGCAATTTCTAGAATAATTTGAAGTAGCAATGCCACCCCTCAGTATTTCATTTTAATGCCTCTTTTTTTTTTTTGCTTATTTTCTTTGTTTTTACTGCTGTCATGAGCGCTGACATAAGTGGGAAAACTGTGCCAGGTAATGTCAGCTATATCAAAATACACAAACAAACAAGAGAAATCTTTAGTTAGCCATTTGAGAAGCTGTCAATATTATTAGGCATATTACTGTGTAAAGAAGTTCATATTTTAGAAAGGAATTTTGCAGGACTACAAAATAACTTGTTTTGTAATCTTCATTTCAAAATGAGCAGATGTGAAAGATCATTGATTTTGGCCATGCATAGGCAGTCTTGTATCTTTTTGAGGGAACACTTTCTGGTAGTTGGTCAAATTTTGCAAGTACTTTTCCTTTAACAGGTTTAAACTAGAATGTGGTTAATATTTATTTAATTCTTTTAAAAAAGTATGCAGATTTGTTGTTATGAGGTTTGGAAAACTAACAGGTCCTAAAAGTTATTTTGATTTGTTAATCTTTCCTGATAGGATAACAACTTTTTTTCCAGTAAGGAGCTACACAATGGAGGGGAACCTGTACTGTGCCGGCACATTATCCTAACGTTCCCCAGTTTAAACATAATGCCATTAAACAGTCCCAATACTTTATCGTCTCTTGTGTTTTTGGGGGTATGAGTTGTACCCACATCTTGTAGATGTTAATGTCAAGATCTCTGTTATCTCCTATCTGCTATTTAAATTTTTTTTGAGGAAAGTGGTATGTATTCTTTGGTAATAATAAAGCTGCAAAAGGTACTGTAATTGTGAAATCTAGTGAAGTAAATACTTTTTGACTGATAGGTGATTTAGAAACATCTACTCTGCGTTCTAGAAATCCAAATAAATATTTCAATCAGGATATGATTTTTCTTTATATTTTTATGTGAACTGTCATTTCACTAAAATAGAAGAGAACAAATGTATCAGATTGTTTTGAATAAGCTGACCTGATGCTTTCTTGAAGCATTACACTCTGTAGGATTGTAATTATTAGGAAAATATATGCAATCTTAAACTGACAAATACAGAGAGGTAATATTATGTCTGGTGAGATGTGTTTAACTTGCCAGAGCTCTGAGGTCATTGATCTAAGTTCTTGCTTTCTGCTGAAGTTGAGCAGTTGCAAAGTCTTCATTCTCGGCGGTCTGTACATGCTTTATAATTTATTTATGAGGATTTCAGTAATTCCAAAACAGGGGTCAGCTAGTGCTTTATTTCACAGGAGATAAATGTGAGAAGTTATTTCCATGTGGTTCTGAGATGCGCAATTCATCCTTCTGTTTTAGAACTTGTTTTAAAAAATTGAAATTACAGTCTTGTTGATGGATGAAGGAGTAAGTTTATACTTTCCCAAAGCTTTTTTAATGTGGTTTATTATGATAGATTGATTTTTCAATATATTCTTGCATAATTTTGGTAACAAAAAGGAAGCAGACCTGGATGTGGGAAGATTTTTGTGTGTTTTAAGATTGAAGCTAATATAATGATCAGTACCAAACCAGATCTACGAAACATTATTTTTTCAGCTTTATAAAGTAAAATAATCTCACAACAGGATCTATATGAGGATTTATTTTTAATGGATTATAGGAAGAATATTGTAAAAGGTTTAAATTTTCCTTTATCTTGTTATTAAATCTTTTTTAACTTTAAATCATTTTTAACTTTATAGTGAGTGTTATGATAAGGATAAATGTTTTGTGGTATCTTTTTAAAAAAGTTTTTTTTTTTTTCTGCATGATGGTTAGAATTAAGTGGTAATTCAGAAATTTAAATGAGTGAAGAAGTGTTTGTGTTCATGTTAACATGAGCTCTCTAGGCTTTATTGGCCATGTGTTATAGGACTTCATAGACTGTAAAGGCAGCTTAGGCATCTAGCTCACATGTGGACACTGACAACTAGATGCCTAAATTACGTGTCTCAATTGGGAACAAATTTTTGTTTTTGATGAAGTAGCCAATGTTTTGTTTTTAATTTGAAAATCATGGAGTGTTTTGTAAGAGAATGGTATTGGTGGATATGGTTTATATTGAATATTTTAAAAGCAAGTTTATTCGCTTCATAGTTAAAAACCCTGTTGAAATCAAAGCAGATTGTTAAATAGGCAGTTAACCTATGTATTCATTCACATTTGTGCTGACATTTTAATTGGTTTTGATTAGGCATTTGGTACAAGGTCAGCCTCTGTCAACTTGAAGAGGCTGATGAAACTATGGACTATGTTACTATCACCCTGTAGAACTATTACTTTGTAGAAAGTATGTGTGTGAAGCTTTTTCATGAACTCTTATTACACATAGACTAAAACATATGTATGACATTCAGTGTAAGAACACACATTGAACTTTGAACTGTGAAAAAATTTTTAATATCTGAAAGGTTGATGAGCAGCTAACTTTTAAAAATTTGCATGAATCAACAACTGTACCTGCAAACAGAAAAGCACCCAGCAGTCAGAGCCATGCTTTCCTTTCATCTTTCATAAATATTTTATTCTCTCTTAATTTTATGGAATTTATCTCCGATTTCTAGAATTACTTTTATGGCGGAAAACTTTTAAAAATGTCAGTGTGGAATGTTGTATTCATTGTGAAGTTCTTTTCTCCAAGAAAAAAGAAAAAGTTCATTAAACTTTTGTTTTCTCCTGACAAAGCTTTGTTGTAATAAGCTGCCCTTTCTCTCTAAAACACTGGTTGAAAAATTCACAGCCAGGTGTACGTACCCAGGATACAAACAGTATTTCTTCTCCTGTTTTGTCAGTGGCATTTTGCTGTTCCCCTTTGTGCTGCATGCTTTGGTATGTCTCTGTGTGCCACGTTTTGTGTTGCTTTTGAATTTGGTGCCAAGGGGAAGCAAAGCAGAAGGAGAAGGCTGCTAGCCTGCGGCTGGTCACTGCTGCAAGGCCAGAGAAAGCTTTGGGATGGGCAGAACCTTATGGCTTCTTACTAACCAAATGGATTCCTAAGTGACCATTTTGGATTTGAAAAGAGAAATTAGCTGAGTGTGTAAGAGAGAAGGTGCTTGGGATTTGAGCCTCAGCCGGGGTAATTTTGGAAGTGAGCTATTGTAGCCCAGTGTCTGTCTTTACTTGGCTTTTCCCTGTGGTGCAAGAGTAAATCCCAGATTTCCGAGACTGGAGATTGCTTTTTGTTAATAGGTATCATTAACAAATTTTGCATTGTATTCTTCAAAGTATTAAACATTGACTGCTTCCGTATCTTTTTTTGAAAGCATTGAAGGAGAACAGCTCAGAGGTAGTTCAGCCTTTTCTAATGGGTTGTGGAACAAAGGAACCAAAGATCACTCAGCTGTGTCTAGCAGCCATACAAAGGCTTATGTCCCATGAAGTTGTTTCAGAGGTAAGTTCAATCTTTGTATAAATACATAAATATTTCAGTTTGACCATTAAAAAAAAAAAGATAAAACATTAGTAACTTCTAGAAGGAAATTAATGAAAATTCAAACCAGCTCGTTTAGTTTGCATTCTTACACTGCAGGAATAGAACATGTAGTCGTCCTTGATAAATATAATTCTTAGGGTGGCATCCACAAAATTTACGCTGTGTGATATCATCATGTATTATGTTTTTATTATGTGTTACTTTAAAAATAAGATAAAATGGATGCACATTTCCTGTAACTGTAAATGTCATGATGATTCTATGATATGTTATGGTACTGCATATATTGTGCATTAAGAAGCTGGTGAAAAGCAAAAGGTTAAAATATACCTTCAGTTTTGCTTGCTTAGTGTAAAATCACACTTTTTTCTCAGATATGAATGAATTTTGAGGGTGAAATGTCTTTGTACTGTCTCTCCTATATTTCCAAATAGAAAATTAAGTACACACTTTAGTTTGGACTGCACATTAAGAGATTTCTGCTGTCAATTCTTTAAAAATATTTTGGGAAGCTTGTGACAATGAAATTGGCTTTATGTTCTGAATGTAGTCCTATGGTATAGACCAAACAGGCAAATTCAGTTATGATATGTGTTTATGAGAGTGCTATTCTTATATGTGTACGCATGATATACCAGTATGTAATCATCTTAATTGTTAGCAAAAAAATATTTCTTTGTAGGCTGCAGCAGGAAACATTATTAATATGCTTTGGCAACTGATGGAAAATAGTCTTGAAGAACTTAAATTGCTTCAGACGGTTCTTGTACTTTTAACAACCAATACAGTTGTGCATGATGAAGCGCTGTCCAAGGTGAGAATTTTTTGGTGCCAGCTATAGTACTTAACAATATCCATGAGGAAAAACAGGGAGAAATTTTCCATTATTTCCAAATGTTTCATATGTAAGAGGAGGGGGCTTTCTTGATTCTGTTGTGTCCCTATTGCCTTTATATCTAGACTCTGAAAACAAGGTTTCTTTTAACTTCCTTTTCAATTTTTTTTTTAATTCCTCCACAATTATACTTTTCTGAATTAATGGGAACTTTAAATAAAAACAATGAGCTAATCCCTGTCCTCCTCATCTGCTAATTTTTTCGTATGTATGTTTTCAAACTGACATCAGGCATGTAGTGCAGTGTAAGCTCTCACTAATAAAGCAAATGTTGTCCAAAGTCTGAAATTACTATAGTTGCTCATTTAACCAAAGACAAGCATTACTTGGCATGGCTAAAATGGTGCAATGGTTTATTTGTTTTTTTTGCCCCCAAGATTCTTTTGAGAAATATCTGAAAGTTGTTTATTTTTCGGATTGAAAAGTTCATAGAGAAAATCAGTTTGAAGCAGACATATGTTGCATATTCACATTTCATCTTGACTGATTTAAATTAAGAAAATTACTGGTAAACCATCTTGAAAAGCCTCTTAATACAGGCACTGCTGTTAGATTAATCTAGAGAATCATGCAGTATCTTCTGAAAGTACAGATGTGTACAATTGTGTTGTAAAATTTCAAACTAACATGAGTATACCATCTGAACCGAGTCCACAAATGATTTACAAGAAAAAAATTCTAAATCTCGTATGGCTTACAGCATGTAGTGCTATGGTCAGGTATGGTTGAGGTTCATGCAAGTGCAAGAACACAGAATAAGGACAAAAGAACAAGAAATACAGGTTTACCTACACATACAAGTGTTAATTTTCAAAATTAATTTTAAAATAAGTGAGTATTAAATTATGTATTAGAGGTAATAAGAAATCCAGTGGGAAACAGTATTCAGGTCACTGCCAGCACAATGACACGTTAAAATATGCACCTTAGAGAGGAGTAATAGCAGTTGAGGCAACATGGTTGTGAAGCTGTTGTGATTTAATGTAGGAGAGAAATGGTATTTAGCTTTGGAGTTGACTGACCTTGCTGCGATTAACTGTATAATCCTTATGTCCTTTTGCCATTAATATTCATACAAGTGGGTTTATGTGGTTGATTACTGTGTATTCTCTATATGATGATTGTAGTTTTATTGGCACATCATAATGTCTTCAGTTAATACCACTTCTAGATTACCTTTGGGGAGGATTACTAAAGAGGTTTTTGACTGGGGTAATCCACAAAATTTATTCTGTTTTTTCAAATTTAAAATTATTAAAACAATTTTTTTTTCAGGCAACCTTTTGACAAACTGTAGTGGAAAGCATTCTTCAATCGGCTATCTTCCCACTTATCTAAAAAGATAAAAATATTTTGTTGCAAGATTATTTTTTTCCTTTCTTTTCAGGCAATTGTGCTTTGTTTTCGATTGCACTTCACAAAAGATAATATCACAAATAACACTGCGGCAGCTACAGTGCGGCAGGTAGTTACTGTTGTATTTGAGAGAGTGGTTGCTGAAGATGAACGATACAAAGGTGGGCATATTTCTTAATCTGCTTGCTTGTATTACCCTGTTTTTTGGACATACTTCTGATGTGGGTTTTTTTTCAGATAAAGAAGTAGTAAAAAGTCTGTAAATGTTATTTAAAAAAATCACAGACATTATTAATTTTACTGTCTTTTCTACTTTTACTTGTATGCAAAGTAAATTAAATCCTTAGTCATTGTGCTAGCCCAAGTCAGTACAACGATATATAAAACCTAGACTTTTTTTCAAGCTGTGGGAACTGGTCTTCAGTTTGTATTGTGAAGGAATTTGAGGTGAGGGTGTCATTTAAGATGAAGGTAACTTAGATTACTGATTGTGAAATACGTGGCAGTAGTAGTTTTGAAGAGAAAGTTTATTGGAAAGAAGTGCTTGGTGTTGATCGTCTTTGGTATTCTAGCTAATGTTTATTTCTGTAGACATGATAAGTTGCAGAAGAATTACCTGGCCATTCACCTAGAATCTTTTTGTAAGAGCACTTAATGCATACTTGATTTTTCAGCAGCTCGTTTGTTCACAAAACTTAATTTTGTTTTTACACAGATACTATTGATGAGCCAGTTGCAGTTCAAGGGAATAGTAACAGAAGATCTGTCAGTACACTGAAGCCGTGTGCTAAAGATGCATATATGCTTTTTCAGGTAGATGGGAAGCATATATTTATGTGTTTGCAATTATGATTGGGTGCTTCTACATCTCTGTAAGAAATTTCAAAAAATTGCTGTTGGCATATTGACAAAGCCCTTAAGCAGAGCCTTGGTCTTTCTTATGTGCATTTATTGTAATTGGCAATGATATGCTGTGTCCCAGGAGGATAATTGGGAAATGAAGACAAAGTGGCCTAGGAAAATGTTTTGCTATAAATCTTAAATAGTAGTTAGGCATGTATGTCCACATTAAATTCAAGATTCTTTTTTTTCTGTGAGTCAAACACTGCTACTATAGTTCAGTCCTGCTTCTTGTGCTTGATAGTGTATATTAATGTTGAGTATATAATGAAAAGTAATAGTTATATTCATCACACAAATAAAAATCTTCTTGACTTAGCAAATTCACTAGTCTTGAGATATTTTTGAGGACAAGAATGAACACAGTTGCTACAAGGATACCAGAAAAGTTGGTTTTTTTTCTTTTACAAATAAATATTTCTTTGTAAAAGTTTTTTGCCTAGTATTTGTGTAAAAGAAGTATTTGAGGGAAAAAATTATGTTGAAATTAGAAAATTACTCATAACAAAGGAGGGAGAGAGTAAAGATTTTGTTGTAGACTAAGAAAACTTATGCTGGTACAGGACTGCGCAGAGAATGTAAATGTTATTGTATTTCTTTTTAAGGATCTTTGTCAGTTAGTTAATGCTGATGCTCCCTACTGGCTCGTGGGTATGACCGAAATGACCCGAACATTTGGCCTTGAACTTCTTGAATCAGTCCTCAATGACTTTCCACAAGTGTTTTTACAAGTGAGTAGTTCTTGGAGGGAAATTAGGAAGACTTTAGTTCACATGTGTAGTAAAATTTACACTTCATTAAGTCCTCTTTAATCTGGTGTGAGTACTGCTTTTCAAGGGGACTTGTAGCTTTTACAGGTTGGGATTTTATGTTAGAAAAGTACTGTGAGCTTTTTATCCACTTTTTTCTATTTTAATGCACTTTATTTCTGTTTGTGAATTTTGTAGAGCATGTTGTACTGTCTCAGTTTTTGTTTTGTCACTTGTGTCTCCTCCAAAGATGCATTTTCTTGTCTTGCATGATTTGTGACGGCTCTGAAACTTAGTTTGTGGCGTTGTTACTTCTACAAAAACAGTAACTTCATCCTGCCTGCAAAGCAGCAGGAATCCTGATTATCAATTGTGTGGATCTACTGCATATAAATGCACCGTGATCATCCAGTAACACATTTTGGCAGAGAGTAAATTTAAGAATTAAATACATGATAAATGATCTATTAACAGCCTATTTCAATTCGCAAAATTCAAGAAGAGGGCTGCATGGTAAGAACCCGGCCATGTCATTTCATAAAGCTTTTTGGTAGCTTTACAATGGTGTCTGCTGTTCTTCCTTTTCGTTTCTTGAGCATATGATTTATACCAAGATTTACATGACGTCAGAGTGCTTGATCATAACAGTAAGTGTAAATAAGATGCATAATCAGAACTACTGGTAGCAATTAAAGAATAGCTGCTCATAGTTTGTTCTGTTTTCTTTTTCAGCATCAGGAATTCAGTTTTCTTCTTAAAGAAAGGGTATGCCCTCTTGTTATAAAGCTCTTCTCTCCAAATATCAAATTCAGGCAAGGTTCCAGCACATCATCTTCCCCAGCACCAGTGGAAAAACCATACTTCCCCATCTGTATGCGTTTGCTGAGAGTAGTTTCTGTTTTGATTAAGCAGTTTTATAGTTTGCTGGTAAGAGTATGTTCAAATTGTCTTTATGCAATTCTGGTTTTCTATATGCCAGTACTATGATCAGTGGTAGTATTAATTAGCTCTTGGGAACTGGGATGTACACTGAGGGAAGAAAAGTCTAATTATTCTTTTCCTATTATGTGTATTTGTGTTTACATTTATTCTATATGTATGATTTTATGAAACGTGGGCTTGTATAAATTCTCAGAGTAGATTAGCTGTTGTCTTTTCTGTACTTGACTGCCTTTCAGTTAAGGTTTTGAGAAACTTGATCTTATGTTGTTTGCCTGGCTTTAGATCATTTAGATTTAGTTGGCATGCCTTGTTAATAACTGCTAAAGAGGTGTTTGATGTGTTGCTAAAGTTGTTGACAGAATGTGCATAAAAACACATGTTCAGCTGTTTCTGCCTCCTGAATTTTAGTCATTTGCTAAAGAAGATTTTTTTCTGTTTCATTTGTTTACTGTAGCACATGTGAAAACTTTACTGTAATGTATGTGAGGAATTTAACTTCTTCAGTACAATTGCATATTTGGTGTTGGCTTGGCAGAAATATTATGATTATTAGGTATGATTGTTGTATAATTTTGAGTAAATGCTTGTTGAAGGGCTTTTTAAAGTCCTGTGCAAAACTTTCTGGGACTCCTAAGATGAAACAAGTTTTTGTGAGAAAATACTTTGTAGGAGGTTTTTCTTTTTAATTTAATGGCTGTAAACTGTATCTTTCAGGTAACAGAATGTGAAATCTTTCTGTCGTTGCTGGTTAAGTTCCTGGATGCAGACAAACCACAGTGGCTAAGAGCTGTTGCAGTAGAATCGATTCACAGGCTTTGTGTGCAGCCTCAGCTATTAAGGTATTAAATATATTGAGTTTCACTTTATGTAAAAATTTAAGAAATCTTTTTATTTTTATTTGGTGGAAAATGCTTCCTAAACATTATAAATATATAGGAACTTAAATGCAATAAACTCTTCAAGATAACTTTTTATAAAGCATTAGGCAATGCTTATTATCCAGGAAGGGACTGGATTATAGTTATTTGAGTATTCCAAACACTTGCCGTCTTACCACTGTCAAAAGACAGTTTACCCAGAACTAAAGTTTATTAGTCACCTAAACATTTTCAGTTAAAATGTACCTTTAGTCTACAGTTTGGAGGGCAGGAAGGGAAGTTGCTGTTAAATTAGGGACTGAAAGCATATTTTGTCAAATACTTATTATATTTTGAAATACTTTCCAGGTCCTTTTGTCAATCATATGATATGAAGCAACATTCCACTAAAGTTTTCCGTGATATTGTGAATGCACTGGGGTCTTTCATCCAGTCGCTATTTCTTGTACCAAGCACAGGGATCACATCAGCGACACCAAACCAAACTGGTAAAGCCTTACTATCATGTTAATTTTCCAGCATTTTCTTGTAATAATAAATTCTGATTTGATTCAGTATATATATTTTGCTTGGAACAGTTCTGTACTTCCGTGTTCACTGAGGTGAAAAGCTAGTTTGGGACAAAATAGTGTTTTCAGGGCTGGTACAACAGATTATTTTATCTACCTGTGTTGTGGGTGGGGAAGACTCATTCTCCTGAAAACTTAAATTTTGCCTTAATGTGAAATAACACTGCAGTAGGCTCATACCCTTAGTGCTGTCACTATTTCTCTGGCTTATTGTTTTCTCCTTTACCTTATCACTTCTTTCTGCCTGAGTTTTACTAATGTCTCTTTCTCATGCATTTCTCTTTCGGCCTCTTTTCCTCCTGCAGCTATGTTTAACATGCAAAGAGCAGTTCAATGCAATGTAATTTTTGAAATGAATCTTCTGATTGTAATGGTAGTCTTGTAGTAGCAGACTGCCTTATACGTGTGTAGTTGGCTTTTGAGCCTCAGTTTTGCAAGAAGGTAGCTGTTTCATAGGAGAAGTGGAAAGCTGCATCTACCTAAGTTTTAGGTCACTTTTATTACATTGGTGTAATGTAAGCCTTTTTACCACTTCAAGGAGTTGTGTTGATGTGAAAACACTTGTACATGTCTGCTCAGTGGGATCACAGAAAGTGATGCCAGTCTAACTGTGTTAGTGGCAGCGTTTGGTTAACCATTTGCCTTTAGCAGTGTGATTTTGTTGTTTCAGTCTGTTAAGCTTTACTGTGTTAAAGTGTATACAAAGGCTTCTGTGTGTATTCATATTGCCTAAATCAGTAGTTTGATCTCTCTACAAATTAAAAGCGAGCACACCAAAATGGCAGTTGTTACACTGATGTATTAAATGCTGTGAGTTGCCTTCTTGGGGACTCAGCCCTTCTCTCCCCATTGTCTGTACAGAGGGAGTCTGAACTTTTGATACCTGCTCCTAGTAAGTAAAGACCTCCTTGTATATGTAGGAATGTATCTATACAGAATTCCATATCCTTTTATCTGATTGTTTTGGCTTCTTAAATTGGAACCAAAATTTGCTCCCTCCTAGCTGTTGGTTGGCCCATTGTCAGCTCTTCCATGTGGCTTGTTTTCTTCTACCTTGGCATGGAGCATATTCAAATGTTGCAGTTCTCTTTGTGTTTCTTCTTGTGGCTTTTGCATTTCTGAAATCTTTAAAGTTTGTGATGAACTTTGTTCTTGGAATGATTAACCTCTCTTCCCTACTACTCAGTTCTAGATGCAACTATTCAAATAATCCGTAACTTTCAGTATCTGTCTGACTCTTCACAAAAATGTATGTCGTTTTATCAGGCTATGCAAGTTTCGTTTGTTCGCAGAATGTCATGAATGCTATACTTTTCATAGAAACCTTTTATTCTGATGTAAAATAAGGCAGTTGGCATCAATCAGCTGTGCCTTTTATTTACTTTGCACATAAGATCGTGGTTTAGACAGTAGAGGGAGCTCAAAAATAAGGTTTTTTGTATTGGTGGTGGTTTCTATTATCAAGCAGAGCGTCTCAGATTAATCCATTTATCTCAACTTAAATACAGAAAAAGGATGTTTTGCTGATCACTAAAATTAGATTGGTTAATTTTATCACTTTTTTTTTCTGAACAGGAAGCAATGCATCGGGGAATACTGGCTCAGCGCAAACCAATCCAGGAGTGCTTGGAATGGGAGGAGGTGCAACTGTATTACCTGCCTTTGAGTACAGAGGCACTTGGATACCTATCCTGAATGTAACTGTACAAGGCAGTGCTAAAGCTACCTAGTAAGTACCTCTACCTTTTTGAAAATGTTTATAACAAAGATTTTTATTTCCAACTTGATGGTTTTAAGGATTTTTTTCTTTATTAGTGAATACTAAGGTCTTAATTTCCCTGACATTGAGGATTATTATGTTTTTTCTTTTTGTTGGTGCCATGAGGTGTTCTGATTTTTTTCACTGTTTTGTCCAAATGCTCTGGATTCTGATCCAAATATCCCCTAAGGCTTTAGCATCTGTTGGATTTTTTTTTCAGCCATACTGTTGCTGTATTAACTCTTCACTTTTAGGCCTCACTACAGTATATAACAATTTTAGAATATCTTTTGCTGGGTTGTGTAATGGCAAACATTAGAGGCATTAAGCAAATGTGTGTGTGTGTGTGTGTGTGTGTGTGTGTGTGTGAGAAATAGCTTTCTTACATCAGCTTTACTGTAGTTACAGTTTTTATTGAACAGAATATTGTGGCAGATATTAGCCAGTTTGTCATTCCAAACAATATATTGACCTATATATGAAGGTAGACTGTGAATGCTTCTTAGAATAATCAATTATTTTGTCATGACTTTGTACAATGGAGATAGCGTTCTCAGTTTAGAGCTGTAAATATTATATTAGCTTTAAAATAGTGTAAGTGTTTTCATGTCAGTCATGACCGTTGAGGGTCAATCTCTTCCAAACTGGAAGTTATTTGTACAAACCATGAAATTTTGGCATACTAGTACTTGGTGAAATCAGCAAATAGCCTGAATCTCAGTACTTCGATACGCAGAAGGACAAATTCATCCTCAGATTTAAATAGTTCAACATGTATATGTTGACTTGACTTTCTGTTCCAGCAGTGGCCATGAGTGTTTTTTTAGGTTACCTGACTGTTGTCAGGAAATCCGAATTTTTAACAAAAGTGGATGAAACCTAGTTCATGCTTTGGCCAGCTACTACAACCTCCTGCTTTTCTTCCTTTTCATTTTTTCTTCATTTGTATTCTTAACTGGCTCAAGGACATTGCAGCCACCATCGTAGTCTGCTGTGCTGCTCTGAACTTTCCTGTGCCTTACCTTCAGATCCCTCCAGTGACTTCATGATTCCCTCTGAGTAATTTTTGCATTCTTTTTTTCTTCTGTGTAAGATTACAGAATTGTCTAGTATGTCTTGTCAGCGATTTTTCTCCTATCGTGTACTTTTTGTCTGTAGTCCCTGCATGAAAGGAGATGACTAGCTGTAACTGTAGCTTTGGGTCACATCCTAGCATTGGTTCCCTCCTGCTGCTGCCATTAGATTTTCGCACAATGGCCACATCTTTTACTTTCACACAAAGATTTAATTGGAGATGTGAATTGTGAACAGAGCTAGCAGAAGTCTTTTTTTGCCATTGTAGACCTGTTTCTTCCCAGACCGCTATGCCTTGTCTTCCTCTTTACATGAGGAAGTGTTTTTAAGAGGAGTAGGCAAAGACTATTCAAGATTTTTCATGGCCAGTCCCATGTAACTGTAACAACTCACTGAATTTATTCTGTAGTTTACTTTCCTGTCTTTAAAAGTAAGAATACATAGCCTCTGCCTCACAGGTACGTTGTAACTGTAAAGCTCATTAATAATTTTAATTAGAGCCATATAGATACATACATACTTATTTGTAGATAGAGGGTAAAATGTTGACCGTTTGATTTACCTATACTGCCTGTGCCCCCAGATATCTAAGGCATATATCTTCAGGAAATTAGAGGTAATAACTGAAATCTTACGTGTCTGGGAGAAGGCAGATCCTTTGTGCAGAAGAGTGGTGACACTACAGTGTAAAAGTGTCTTTGGTATGTTGTACAGCTGGAATGCCTAGCTTTTTCAAGAGTAGTTTGTAGAACAAATGATGAAGTAGTGGTGGTTGGGGTAGCAGATATTTTTTGAAACAGACTGTCTCTCTTTGTGTAGACACTGCTGCTGTGGCAGCTACAATCTGTTTCCTGTTGGATTTGTAACTCAGTTTGTTATGTGCTTTTAAGGTAAAATATGAAGAAAAGCGGCAGTGAGGCTGCAGTTCCAGCATTAGTAATGTTTTAATTGCATGGTATTCAGCAGTGAATCACATAGACATTTCCTCTTTGTACAAATAACTTCCCTTATTTACATATGGAAGTAGGTGCTGAATATTTGGCCATACATGATCTAGACAGGCTTTTCCAGTCATATGGACTCAAAGATAAGGATAATGGAATGTCTGACTTGTTCTCAATTTATTATAACTGTAGTCACACTGTCATCACTTTCTGACCTATTTCCTCTGTTGTTCCTATGTACTTGTGTTCTTCCGAATAGGTTCTGTTGCAGTGACTTTAAGCAAAATAATAATAAAAGTAGGATAATTCATTCAGTGATGCTTGCTTATATGTGTTAATTTTAAAAAAAATATTTAGTTGCAGATCTAAATACTGTACTTAAGGTTTGTACCCTTTCATTTACTATTTTATTTAGTGACTCATTTGCTCTTTTACTTAATGCCTTAATCAGAAGTTTATTTTCTTGAATTGCTATAAATCTTGTGGGGTGGTATTTGGGGCCTGTTTGTACTTAACGTTTGGGAATCTTGTTTTTTAATATAATTTTTAATCACAGTAGTATTTTTACACATTTACTTGTTATGCTTTCAATTTTCCAGTTTGGAAATGCTGGACAAAGTAGAGCCCCCTACGATTCCTGAAGGCTATGCCATGTCAGTGGCGTTTCACTGTTTAATGGATCTTGTCCGTGGTATCACTACCATGATTGAAGGAGAGCTGGGAGAGGCAGAAACAGTCAGTCAAACCACAGCAGAGACAACTTCATTCCCAGCACAGTCTTCAGACCAGCAAGACTTGCAGTCTGTATCTGACCAATCAGAGAAAGAACTAGGTATTTGAAAATGCAAACACTATATAAAATACAGTAATTTTACATAGAGCAGGATTGAAATAGTTCATGCTTTATTTCTTAAATTTATTGTTGTAAATCATATTGTTGTAGTTTGTCCTGTGGCAGCCAGACACCATGGAGCTGCAGTCTCACCCTCCTCCCTCCTGGAGAAGAGGGAGAGGATTAAAGGGTTAAAGGGAGAAGAGACTTGTGGGTTCAGATAAGAACAATTTAATAACTAAACTACAATAAAATGGAAAATAATAATGATAATAATAGTATGAGTGATACATAGTAAACTGCTTACCACCCAGTGAGCAAGGGTCAGCTCGTTCCTGGCTAATCATCCTGGAGAAGAGACAGTCCTGTAACCGCAATCCTGGAAAAGAGATAAGAGCCCAAGCATCCAAGAGGGCAAGAGATGACCCTGAGAGAGTAGGGAGACCCTAAGACAGGGACAACCCCGAGCGAGAACTTCCAGATAGCCCTGCCTAATATACTGGGCATGATGTGCATGATGTGGAATATATCATTGGCCAATTTGGGTCTCGATCCTAAACTTAACGTTGAATCCTAAGCCAGTAATTGTGGGCTATGCTCCCTCACAGCTTCTCCTACACGTGCAGACACTGCCACAGAGAAGCTGAAAAGTCCGTGACTGTCCTGGCAGCAACTATAAACATCAGGATGTTATCAGCCTTCTCAGCACAAATCCTTTTGGATTTGTGCTCTGTTTTCAGAGCCTCTTACTAGCTACTAGGGAGAAAGTTAGCTCTGTCGCAGCTGAAACCAGGACAGGTATATAAAAACTTTTAATCAAGTGGGGTTTTGGTTTTTGTTATTATTTTTGTAACAGAACAGCAGTAGTCTCTTAAAAATAAAAAATACTTGATGTACTGCTTCTGTCCTATAGCATGTTAGCCATAGACTCCTTACTTCTGCTTAACACTGAGATCCAAGGTCACAAGAGACAACCTGACTGAGAGAAATATGACGGTTACGACCACATTAAAAGAAAAATGTATTTCTAGTGAGAAGACAAAAAAGATGAATGCTTTAATGGAGAGATTTTAAATAAGATGGAAGTAGGGAAGAACTTATTTAAAAGCAGAAGTAATAGGAACTGAGATTTCTATTAGTGCAACATAGCTGGAGTCTGTACATGTAAGTGCGGAAAGACTTGGCTCTCAAGTGTGGTTTTTGTCTCGTGTAGCAGGCAGCAGAGACCATAGTGCTGAGGTTTGTGCCGAGACACCAGGGCTGGGGCTGGGAGAGGACGGGGCTTTGTCCTGCCCTCTGCCCCCGGCCAGGGGGATGCAGAGCTCTCCATGGTGCTGCAGGCGACGCCGGCTGAGCCCAGGGTCTCGGCAATGCGTGGTACAGGGAGGGAGGTGTGGAAGTGACACGGGCAGATTGTAGGTCTTCTAGAGCTGTATTTTTCTCCTATTAAATGAAAGAAATTGGAAAAAAAAAAAAGGGAATTCTAAATACCAGAGAAGAGTATTTTTCCTTCAGTGCAGAATTTCAGTGAGTTTCTTGTCCCGCATTTATGCACTTCTGAATGTTCATTCTTACAGACAAAGATTACAAATAGTTATATATACCTTTGTAAGATGTTTTTTGGTGTAATTTAAGATAAGCTTTGCTTTTTCTAAAGCATTGCTTGGGTGACATTTTTTACTTTAGCAATGTTACTTTAAAAGCAGCTCTTTAAATAGTACTTTAAATGGTACTGGTGTGTATGTTTTTGTATACATGTATATGCGTGTTTAAACATACATATAAAAACACCCTTTAAAAGGTGCAGTAGCAAGCTTGTGATATGCTTGAAATTGTGATATGATTGAAAGTTATTAAGTAAAATATTGTGTTTCTGCTATAAACAAGTATATGTGTTTGAAGTTAGCAGAGCTGTCTGGGAAGAAATGGTGAACGCTTGTTGGTGTGGTCTCCTGGCTGCTTTATCCCTCCTACTTGATGCAAGGTATTTGGTCTTTCATTTCTCTTGATTTTTCAAAGATTACATTCCCAGCTATATTTTGAACTGACTTTTGATACCAGTCAAGCTGACAGTTGTATGAGAGAGCACTGTTCATGGCACCTGAACAGACAGATTTGTGGGTTAGTGATGGCTAGGTGAGTAGGGCATCTGTTAAGAGTAAACAACACAGAAGTCTCCAGTAGTCTGGCATCAAGCTTTAATGCATTTCAATATAGAACAATTAATTACATTTTAAAAGGCTTGCATTTTAACTATTTAAATTATTTTTATTTCTTTTTACTTTGACTGAATGTTTCAACACATTGAAGTGATTCTACCCATGTCCTGATTACTGGTGATAAGAGACTGAATGATGTCTTGGTACTTCTTAATACTATGCAGCCTTTGAAGTAGAAAAGTTGTTTATTGGGTAATAACTTGGGTAACTTAATTGTCTCGTTCAAAGAGTATTTTGTTATCAAATACCATTTTCTGAAATTAGTGTTAAATGCCTTGTCATAGTCTCATTTGCCAAGTCATTCAGAACTAAAGACCAATTTTATAGGAAATGGTTCTGAAGAATTTGGTGGTTGGTTATACTTGCTTTCTGTATTTATAGTGTTGACAAGTTTAAAGTATATGTTCTCATTGCTTTCAGTTTTGGTTAGCTGCCTGCTTTTGTGCCATGGATTATTCTTAGTAAATGATGTGTATTCTTTCAGCACTGATGAAGCTGCCACTGAAAATATTCTAAAAGCAGAATTGACCATGGCTGCACTTTGTGGAAGACTGGGTCTTGTAACATCAAGAGATGCCTTTATCACTGCCATTTGCAAAGGATCCTTGCCTCCTCACTATGCCCTTACTGTGTTAAACAGCACAACTGCAGCTCTGTCCAGCAAATGTAACTACATAGGTTTTCTTTAATTGTGTTTCCGTGTGTTGTCCTCCCAGATTTTCTCAGGATGTGATTGTAAAGATATGCTGCTATAGTATTTGGCTATAACAAATTATGTTAGAATACTCAGACAGGGTCTAGACCACCTGTTTTCCAGAACTGGCTACCCTTGTAGCATCTGCTGGGTATCATTGTAGTCAACCTAACGCTTCCTCAATGCTTAGCATATGTCAGAAGTTCATATTCTAAGGAGATCTGTCTATCATCCTAAAGATATGTTAGGATTTGTAATTAAGGCATTCAAATTCTGAAAAGGTCTCTAGGTGACTGGGATAAATACTTAAGAGGTGGCTGGAACATCCTTCATTTGTGGTGTGTTACAGTCTTTTCTAGAGTTGTCTAGTAATGGTAGTACTCAGTACATAAACGGAAGATCTTAGGTTCTGTGCTCTGTTCAGCTTAGAAGAAATTGAACTGATACTTCCCACATCCTGAGAGAATGTTGTAATTTGTGGATGTGCCAGTTGAGGATGTACTCTGTTTCGGATTTTGAAAATGAATTATGTTCCGAGAAATACAGCCACCTGGCAAATATGCAGATGGATCTAATATTAGACGTCTTAATATAAAACAGAAATACCTTAATCTGGGAACAAAGCCTTTACGCCAGCCCACAAGCTAAGTGCATTGTTAGATCATAAGTGTGTGACTGAGCTACGTGAAACTCTATGGAAATGAAGCAGTGAACTTAAGTTTGTATAGGTTACTCTTCTTTTTACAGAGTTATGAAATAGGTGTCCTGAAGCCCTGTATTGGAAAAACATCATGACATAGCATTTATGACACCTTTGTTTTGCACGTGCACTAGTGCAATGATAGCACACAGGGATACCACTTACACAAATTACCATAGAGAACTGAGTTGAGACATAGTCTGATGCTCATATTTTAGCATAAATATTTCAGTCTTGATAGAAAATGTATTAATTTATTGCAAGCAGTATCTAACAGTTGGTGAGAGGGAGTAATTACTGGCTCCTTTAACTCCGTAAGGCAATGACATAGTAATCGAAATATAACTGAAGGTCCCAAAGTGAGCTACCTTAAAGCTAATACAGTGAAAAAATTATCTGGAGTGTGTTTGCCAGGATATGATTGATCCCACAAGTAAGTACTGGATTTTAAATTTAGATTTTTTTTTTTGTTTAATTTTTCATCTAGCATATTCCATCCAGGGACAGAATGTTCAAATGATCAGTCCCTCAAGTGAGTCTCATCAGCAAGTTGTAGCAGTAGGGCAACCCTTAGCTCTTCAGCCACAGGGAACAGTAATGGTAAGTACATCTTGTAAGTGATCTCATCTTGCTTAACTGCTTCTTTCTGCATCTCAGTGTGTCTCAAAAATAGACGACAGATAAACAGTATTCTTACAAATAATGGTTATCTGAAATATTATCCTGGGCTTTTCATGCCCTGGACAGTGAAGTTCTCTAACTGTAAAGAAGACATTCTTTTTTTTTTTTAATCTGACTCTTAGCTCAGTAGCTCCCATCCATTCCATTTGAAAAACCTCAGGTCTCAGATCTGTTACGTGCCTATGTGTGAAGGTTCAGTTAGGGTTTTTTTAAGATAGACTTTGATTTTTTGGAGAAGATGCACTTAAAACTGGAGTGCTTGAACTTGTGTCTTTGATAATAATGTGAAACTGGGAGGCGAGGGCAGTGATCAAATTGTCTTGAACCCCAGCAAGATAAGACTGAGAGAAGGAGAGATACTGAGCAACTACTCTAAAAAAGATACATTGCTCCACTGCAAACAAAATGTAATCTTTATGCTATTTCGTAAAAAATGTGCAAGTTTCCTAGAACGCTATTACTGTAGGATAATAAAAATTGTGTGGTCGTTTTGTTCTTTTTTTTTTTTTTTAGCTGACTTCAAAAAATATCCAGTGTATGAGGACATTACTCAACTTAGCTCACTGCCATGGAGCTGTTCTTGGTACATCGTGGCAACTTGTCCTGGCCACTCTTCAGGTATAACAGGAAATATTTATGACTTGCTTTTATGCCTTACTTTTTTGCCATAATTTGATTTTCAATTTTTGCGTGAGCAATAGAAGAAGCTTTGATTCTACTCATGGTGTACTTTGAATTGCCTTGAGTAAGTACTGTAGCATTTACCTTGAATTCTGTTTGGCTAGAAGGCTGATGGCTAGCTCGAGTACAATGTTAATTTCATCTCTGCCTGGAAAGGCTTTTGCTGAAAATGATTCTTCTGTATTTCAGCATCTTGTGTGGATTCTGGGACTGAAGCCTGGTGTTGGGGGTGCATTAAAACCTGGAAGAGCTGTAGAAGGGCCCAGCACAGTAAGTGTGATTGTTCATTTTACAGTTTATGATTACGCGGTATTCTCTATTGCAATCTATAAGACACATTTCTGTCCCTTTTTTAAGGTTCTGACTACAGCAGTTATGACTGACCTGCCGGTTATATCCAACATACTTTCAAGGCTTTTTGAAAGCTCACAGTAAGAAACCTTATCTTATAATTAAAATAACGTGTGTATATCAAACTTGGTGGTGTTTTAATGGATGTTATTTTTCAGGTACCTTGACGATGTGTCTTTGCATCACTTAATAAACGCCCTTTGCTCATTGTCTCTGGAAGCCATGGATATGGCCTATGGAAACAATAAGGTATAAAGAGAGTTCTTTGTTTTCTTTTTAGATGTTTTGTGAAACAGGCAGAAGACTTGCGTATTTATCCTTTAGCTGACTACTTCTAATATTAAGACAGCGATACATTTGATACTCCAGAGTAAAAAATAAATTATGAACTAGAGAATGTTTTGTTTATAATGGTTCATACAGTTACTGAATTATCTGAGCATTGTCTTTGTGTTCCTGCTTTGTTTTTTGTTAGCTGAGGAATGCCATGTGTTTCCATTAGTCAGATTGTGGTGGATAAAACTTTTAAAAGCCCTTGTAATTTCAGGGGTTAGAAATTCTGAATAGCACGGTGTGTTCTGTGAGGTGGTCATTTTAATTTCACTTTTATTTTATAATATACTTCAGGAAAAGTTTGACAATTTAGATATTAAAAAAAAAAAACCCTGATAATTCATATTTACTTGGGAAAATGATAGTATTCCTGCCAGCCTTGGTAAACAACCTTTAGCCCAGAAAGGTTAGAGACCCTATGATTGCGTAGGATTGAGAATATATTCTCTGAGTCATAATCTAATCCCAGAGGAGAGTTTCTGAAAGTTTTTCCTTGATCTATTATGCTAGAGATAATGATGACAGAAAATATGCTTTATAATATTTGACAATTACAGCAACAGAGAATGAATTAAAATAAGCAGAGGTGGGGTTTTTTTAAAGTCAGTTGAAAATGAAAATAAGAAAGCAGCAGAACCGGGAACAGAGAATAATTCCAGTGTAACAGTAATTTTGACTAGATGTTGATTTAAAAAAGAAATAAAATTAAAAGAAGCTTATCACAAATATCTGCATATGTATTTGGTGAATGTGAAGCTTCTTGTATTCCTGCAGGGCATTTATGAAGCTGGTGGAAGACAAACCATAAGAGGATTCTTAAATAAAATATTCTGTACTGTTTGTTCATATATAATTTTAACTTTAAAAGTTGTGATGGGGAAAAAGGCTATTTTGCTAGTAAAATCTGGTTTGCTGTGGATCTGGTTGGAAGGAGGGCTATGTAAAAATGAGAGTTTGAAAGGGATATCAGTGCTTGGAGGAAACTGAAAAATTATGAAAGCAGTATTCTTCATGGTATGCTGTTGCTGCCCCCTTGTGGCTTCTCATGAAGTACTGCAGATGCTGTGGAAGCTTCCGAGCCGTGTACCTGAACTGTTGGGACATCATTCACAGCCCACGAAACACAGTACTTCAGTGAGATTAGTTGCACCTTAATTTATAAAGTATAGTGTAGCAAAAGGCTCTGACATTATCTGTGTGACCTCAAAGTCATGTGTTCAAATTCCGTTTTATTAAGGAACCATCGCTTTTTGCTGTTGCTAAATTACTGGAAACAGGGCTAGTTAACATGCACAGGATTGAGATTCTTTGGAGACCTCTGACCGGTCATCTTCTGGAGGTAACTAATTGCTTTTGTCAGTTGTACTAGAACTCGGTTTGTATTAATAAAGATCATTTTTTAAAAAAAAAGAAAAAGAATTTTTAAAGTGTAATTTTTCAAAGAAATCTAAACTGTATTTACATGTTTTGGTTTATGCTCTTTGTTTTTGCAACTTGAATGCATCACAATTTGAATTTAAAAGAGAATTTGTATATTTAAAGTAGAGTATTTTAATATCTCTTATTGACTTTGTCCTTATTGTGCCATCACTCTTTGTGTATTTAAACACAGCAACGTTTAAAAATTTCAGTTTATTATCATTCGTATATGTGTTATAATTAAGGTAACATAAACAGGTTTCACTTTGGATTCACATAGTTCAAATATGTAGGAAGAATTTAAGATACGTTTTTGTGTCCTTACCAAATAAATTGAAGCCATTGTGTTTATTGGCAAAGGGTTGGTTTGTTTTTAAAACATCTATGCTAACATTTTGAATGGTGTCATTAAGAGAATACTGTACAAATATAAAAATAAGTGTAATAATCCTATTTCAGTTTCGTAAGTGTTTTAACTTAAACATGAAAAATACGTGCAATCAAGTAAAAAAAAAATAAATTTTTGTTTGAAACTAAAAAAAGGTGATGGAATGTAATTGTAAAGTTTTAATTCTCTGTACAGACATGTAGAAGAATGAAATGCAAGAACAGGGTTAAATTTAAAGTGGGTAAAGGAGAAGGTTTTTCTTCTTCATTTTCCTGAAATTATCAGAGACTTCTGTAGAACCAGTGCATTATTTCGAACAGAATTAAAGATTGGCCATCTCTAACCTGACTTACAGAGATCGTCTCCACATAATCTTTTGTCTATGAGAAGAAATTTGTATGCTTAGGGGTTTAGAGACTTAAGCCATAGGCATCTCTTTCTCTTGTCTTTTTTCACCCCCCGAGACAATGTTCACCATTCACATCTTGAGACTGTGTTTCCACCTAGTAAGCAGGCAGTTTCATTCTGTTGTCTGTTGTGGGTATTAGCCACACTTTTGTAGGAAATACACATTCTGTTTCAATTTCTTTTAAAGTACTGTCTTTTTCATTTTAAACTTAAGTCATCGAGGTACAATAGGGAAGGAGAAGACACCAGCTGCAAATTCAATTAAACACAACCCGAGGGAAGAATTTATTCCTCTCCCTGGAACTGATTGTCTGGTCAGATTCCGAGTGTTATGAAGTAGTTCAAATTCCCTCTTTTTTTTTTTTTTTTATATAAGATAACAAAACTAAAGTCCTTCAGGAGAATAGCTGTTTCTTGTCTACATTTTTAACAATAAGCTAGCCATTCTGCATCATCCTTCTTTTCAGTTTGGCTAGTGGCTGATAATGGAATGGTCCACCAACCAAAACCATCAGCCTTCCTTATGATCCTGCCTTGGACTTTGATTCTGCATTCTTACACCGTCTGAGCTAGGACTGGAAGGGAAAGAATTATCACTGAATGGTTTGGGTTGGAAGGGACCTTAAAGATCATCTAATTCCAACCCCCCTGCCATGGGCAGGGACACCCTCCACTAGACCAGGTTGCTCAGAGCCTCATCCAGCCTGGCCTTGAACACCTCCAGGGATGGGGCATCCACAACCTCCCTGGGCAACCTGTTCCAGTGTCTCACCACCCTCACAGTGAAAAATTTATTCCTAATATCTAATCTAAGTCTACCCTCTTTCAGCTTAAAGCTGTTACCCCTTGTCCTATTGCTGTGCTCCTGGATAAAGAGTGCCTCCCCATCTCTCCTGTAGGCCCCCTTTAAGTACTGGTAGGCTGGTGTAAAGTCTCCCTGGAGCCTTCTTTTCTCTAGGCTGAAAAACTACTAATCTTGCAGCCTGTCCTTGTATGGGAGGTGCCTCAGCCCTCTGAATGTAGAGGTCAATGAAACTGTAGACTTATCTTATTTGTTTGAGGGTTTGGAAGTACAGTTAATACTAGCTATGCAATGGATTTGCACAATATTTTTAATTTTTCTGTTCTAAAAAAACAATTAGCGAAACTATTAGGTTTAGATAATTAGGAGACAGAAATAAAAACATGCATTTGAAACTTAAGCTTGAAATAGTGTTCGCTATTGTTTTGTGAAGTTTTTGAAACAATGGGGAGTAAAGCTTATTTTACATTCACTATTGTAGTTACTTTTTGTATTTGAGAATATAGGAGAGCAGACACTTTCTGTGTTGGCTACTGTCATGCTTCTTCACTTGATTATGTTAAGCAGTGCATGAAAGATGAAATTTTTAATTTTGTAGTAGCTTAAGGCTAAGTTAAACCTGCGAGTTTCAGGCATTAATTCAAGAGTTGCTTGGTGCTTTTTAGTAAATCATTATCTGAATTAGCAGTTAGTATATTCATTTTGGAAAATGTATTGGCTTGAACTGCTGTGGTTTTCATTATGTTTCCTTCTGTGTCTTTCACTGCTTCCTATTGCTTCCTTATTCAGAAGGTACGTCTGTCCAAATTATAAAACTTTTTCCTATTAAACCTAATTTTATCATGTAGAGATTTATTGTATTGTTGTTAAAAAATATAATATTGTATTCCAATTCTAATATAATTGAAATACTTATTTTTTATATATTACCTGTGTTCAAATCTTGGTTAAATAGAAGTGACTTTAAACAAAACATTGCTGTGTTTTCAGGTCTGTCAGCATCCAAACTCCAGAATGAGAGAATGGGGAGCAGAAGCTTTAACTTCTCTCATTAAAGCAGGACTGACGTTTAGTCATGATCCTCCACTATCTCAAAATCAGGTAAAGTGAGTTTAAGAGCAGTTGCTTTGCTCCTCTTCTGGAGCTTAAAATGAACATGAAATAAAAATCTTCCCTAGAGGAAGTTTTCTACAGTTCAATAAATAGGAGGCATTCAAAGCAACTTTACTATTGAGTTTATAAAGCCTTGCAGCTGTAACATTCAGATGTAACTGTTGAGAATCACCTCATGCATTCTAATGAACTATCCTCCTTCCTTTTTTAAATGCATAGCAAAGAGTGGTGATGCTTGCATATTATGTCTGTTTGTTACAACAAATTATGGATCAACTTCATGAGTGCAAAACAGTTCCGGAATGTTTAGAAGTGTATACCTGACATGGTGACTGGTAAAAAATAAATTGCCTAACCTTCTAAATCACAGCTATTCAATCCATTATTAATAAAATAGTACTGAGGTTCACTGGGTAGTATTTTCAAGGTCTCTTTAGTTGTAAGCTGAATCTAGCCCTGCTGGCTGAGCGTAAAG
Organism: Pterocles orientalis; assembly: GCA_011057875.1. NCBI lineage: Eukaryota > Metazoa > Chordata > Aves > Pterocliformes > Pteroclidae > Pterocles > Pterocles orientalis. Next base: position 65,125 of record WKFP01015208.1, on the reverse strand, counting down.
TTGCATGATGGTTTTTATGCAACTGTGACAGCATGCTGTAGCTACTTCCTGAGGTACCTGCAAAACAGGTGGGGGATTGGGGGGAAAAAAATGTAGATTTCCTTTATAAGCAGTTCTTAGCAAGGTCAATCTGACACTGAATTTGGGCATTTAATGTATGAGTTGCTGAATTCATTTAATGGATCTTCAATTAGTACTGTATGTTTTCACTTATTATACATAAAAATATTAAATATCAGTTAAATTTCAGGATCCTTAATATGCTTTATTGTTTACTTTTAGAGACTGCAGTTGCTTTTATTGAATCCACTAAAGGAACTGTCAAACATCAGCCATCCTGATATCAGGATCAAGCAGTTGGAGTGTGTGCTACAGATTTTGCAAAGTCAGGGTGACAGCTTAGGACCTGGTTGGCCATTGGTGCTTGGAGTCATGGGAGCAATCCGAAGTGATCAGGGGTAAGTGATGGAAATAAAATTTTAAAATCAGGTAAGATAAGAACAGTGGAAAGAATTCTGCTTTTATTTTCTTACTTTAATAGCCACTTTGATAATAGCCATAATTTTGTAAAAAATTTTACTCAAGAAAAATACAGTTTAAATTTTTCTTCTAGCACACTTTTATTTTACTGAATTTATGTTTAAGAAGACTAGAGTATGGTTCTACTCTACCCTCTCTTGTGGTCAACACACAGTATACACTGAGGAGTACTCTTTGTGCCAATTCATTTGATCTTAGCCATCTGCTGGACACATCTCTGGTGCTTGCAGATAATTCTGTATGACTTAGCGGTTGCTCACAGTTCTTCTGTTGTTTCTTTTTCTTCTTAAATCTTTGGATAGTTTCTAGTGTATGTGTCATTTTCTCAACGTTCTCTCTTTTTGTTGAAGCCTTCCTCCCTAAATGGCCACTGGTAGCACAAGGATGGAAGATTATTTACTTGCTGTGGGCGAATCCATTGACTGACTAACACAGCTGACTCTGTTGCCAACAGAGAGGGAGTGTTACTGGACTGGTCTTCTAGACTACAAGGGAAAGAGAGAGGTGAAGTTGCAAGGAGTTTTTGTGAAATGAACATCTGAGCCTAGAACTGTAAGCACCAAGAACTGTACCCACACACTTAGACCATATTATTCCTCCTTTGGTGCTAGGTCAAGACTAGCACCAGGATAGGTCATCAAATAACTCTGGTGTCAGAAGGATTAATCTTGGCCTATCTCTCCTTTTGCCCTACCTTAGCTTCTGTCTTCTGGCCATGTGAAGACCTCCTAAAGCCCCTTCACATGCTTGAAGGATTTTGCTCTTGTACCAGTATTGCTTGCTTTGGCAGTAGCACCCACCAAAATCCCCAAGGATGTTGACATTCTTGGTTGTGAGCATCCTCTTTTTGGTAACCATGCTTCCTTTGGTAATTCCTGTTTCCACACATGGTGCAATGTGTTTTGTGGTTCCTACATGCCTTTTGATTTTCACTGTTGTTGTTGATGGATGAGAACCAACACAGATTCCTTCTCAAGACAGTCCTTAGATCCCTTTTACATCTCAAACCCATACCTCACTGGAAGATATCTCAAGATGTTACTGAGATCTTGAGTTATATCTTAGTCTCCTCCTACAAAGCATATAGAGTAATCTGCTTTTCTTCAACTACATAGCACTGTTTGCCCACATCACATCAACTACAGTAGGAAAAAATATTAAGCAAACCTTGTATTATCATCCTCTAAATATAAACTTATTGACCATGAGACTTTCTTCACAAGTATCTTCCCTCTGGTCAGTGAACATGCTGGATTCCAGGGCAGAAATCCAGTTACCTTCCAGGAGAACTTCTTGCCAGGCTGCTATAAATCCAGAAGATGCTCTTTTGAGAGCCAGTGATACTTCAGTCACTTCTCGATTGTATGGTACTAGACTGCCGAACAACAAGAAGTCTGTCGTTGAAGAATTTTTCAGTGGGATGCCCCTGTTTGTTTTAAGGATAGATAAAGCCCTATATTATCTTAAATTTTTGAGCTGAGCTTAATATTTACTCTTTTGGTGGCCGCCTGTAACATTAAGGACAATTTCACATTTTGAAGAGATGTATTGATGTTGCCACTTGCATGAAGGACTTTGAAACCTTCCTCTAAACACGTAGTAGTGTGTGACACTAATTGGGACATGAACTGTTTTGAACTTGTTCTAGTGGCCTCACATCTGAAGATTAGAAAGAGAGGTTACTTTCCCATTAACTCAGTGCTTCGAAATGAGTGGGTTAACTGTAGTTTCATTTCCTGCCTCCTTCTCTTCTCTCTTGGAGTCCTTGAAGGTCACATACCTCCGAAACTTTGTAGTGGAGAGGGAACTGCAGTAGTTTTGGCTATGTTTCACTTTATAGAATCCTGTAACGAATATGGGGAAAAGTACTGCGTGAGCATTTCCTGCATGAGTATAGCAATGATAAATCCTTTGACCTTATGTGGCAGGATGGATGTCTCTCTGCAGTATGGATCATATTAGAGAATTATTACTTACACCATTATTGTCCGTGTGAAGTTTCTTGTGTGTTCCTCTAACTTCCATATCGTGTTGGCTGTTACGATACACTGGAAATGGCCCACCTCTGATTTGCATTTTGAATTAATTGAAAAAATTGTTGTTTTATTTAGGATTCTGAAATGATGTAACTGACACATCTATATTCTGATTTTTTTCTGAACAGCACTAAGTTTCTGTATTACAAACTTTTGGAATTAAGAAAAACCCCTATAGTGAAATTTAAATGCAACTTCTCTATTTTTTATTATCTACGCTCCACCACTCCTTTTGATTCCTGCATTTTGTCTCTCGCTAAACAAGGTTTTCATTATAGATGACCTTGCTACTTCTGAGAGCTCCTTCTCACAAACCTCTTCCATACTACATTTTTGTTTTATTTGCATTCAGAATTTAATTTTGAAGGCAAAGTATTTATTAAAAATCTTTAATAGCAGATACCTTGAAAAGATTTTGTTTAACATAATATAGTATTGAAGCAAGGAAGATTACGTTAGCATGCATCTTTCCTAATAAATAAAAATACATTTTGCCCACCTGTTTGGCATACTTCAAGTAATTTGTAACTGCTAATACAAGAAATTGTTCAGAACGGCTTACTCTTTGGAAGCTTATCGTGCTTAAACTTAAGCTTTTTTTTTTTTGGCCATTGTGGCTTTTTTTGGAACATTTTAGCTGACACATTTGAACTAACAAGTCCTAGAACTCTAGAACAGAGAAGTGGACTTTACTGTATAAAACTAGCTGAGGACCCCTGGAGACACTTCACTAGCTAGTTAGCATAGACTAAAATACTTCGTCAGAATTTGAAGCTTCAACTTAATGTTGTATCTCCAAAAACTCTGCCATTGAAACATTTAAAATGTTGCAAGTTCATCTCAAAAACATTAAATGATTTTTTTTCTTTTTTTTTAGTAATGCTCTCTCTTGAGGTATTGTATTCAAAACATTCCTGTGCTCTTGAAGAAATTTGAAATAAGTGTATGGGTGTGTGTTTTGTTTTTGCTTTGTTTTTTAAGAGAGTCTTTAATACGGACTGCGTTCCAGTGTCTTCAGTTGGTTGTGACAGACTTTCTTCCAACAATGCCATGTACTTGTCTACAGATAGTTGTTGAAGTTGCAGGAAGCTTTGGACTGCACAATCAAGAGCTAAATATTAGCTTAACGTCAATTGGTTTGTTGGTGAGTTTTGTATTAACCTGCAGTGATGCTGCTTCTAGCTTTCGTTTTATTTTCTTCTTTTTTTAAAAATAAAAATGTATCTGTAGTCAATTCTAAAAATGAATGCCAAAACCTTTTTTTTTGAGTGAACTCTCGTTCTGTCATTTGGAAGTGTGTAAATTGTGTAAATTTATGTGCTGATCTTCCATCACTGTAGGGAAATTAATATCTTGAAGTACTTCACAAAATAAATGTGAAAATGAGAAGCATTTCATTTCATTATCATTAAGAGCATTATAATATTTTTATTGTACAACAGCATATGTCTTTATTTTGTAGTGGAATATTTCAGACTATTTTTTCCAAAGAGGTGAAATAATTGAAAAGGAGCTCAACAAAGAAGAAGCAGTGTTGCAGAAACAGGCAGAAGAAAAGGGGGTGATGCTGAATAGACCTTTTCATCCTGCACCACCATTTGACTGTCTTTGGTTATGCCTATATGCCAAACTTGGAGAACTGTGTGTGGATCCCCGACCTGCAGTCAGAAAGAGTGCTGGGCAGACCTTGTTTTCTACTATTGGTGCTCATGGAACTTTATTGCAGCATTCAACGTGGCACACAGTAATATGGAAGGTATGATGTGTAAGCTTCCACTAAAGGTTTTTAAAAATTGCGCTCACATTTTGATAACCATCGACATGCTATTTTAATGTTAACTAATTTATTAAGACTTTTTAAAGATAAGGTATGATAGCAGAAGTCTGATATTACCTTTTAGTGTTCTGATTTTTTTCCCTGCTTTCTTTTCTCTGGCCCTTAAAGCTTCTCATGAAATGTAATTTTTGTATCTTGGCCATTTCTTTCTTACTCAGAAGTTGTGTAAAAAAGCTGTTCCCTTCTTACGAAGATGAATGACTCCTTTCTTTGTGTGAAAATCTGGTTATGTTTGAGGGTCATGTGATTGGATTGATCCAATATTAGATCGAGCTTTACTTTGCACTCTGTTTTGGTGTTTTGAGAGGATCCATCAAATGCCCTGTTCTAAATCACAGTCCTGTTGGTTATGCCTTATGGAAAAAGTCAAGCTGTTGTTGAGTCTGTTCCCTGTTGTACCTGTGAGGTATCTGAGATCCACTGGTTTTAGCCTTCTGTTAGTGCTAGTGCTGTTCTCAGTGGTTTTGATCATGATGTTTCTAACCCTTCTCAAGTGAACATCAGTTGGTTGATTCTTACTTTTAGCTGTTGCAGAGACTGTTTAGAATAAGGAAATTCTCCAGGTGACACAGTGACAGAAAGGATAATGGAAAAATTACTATTTTGTGGTGTTTTACCATGAATACAACTATGTTATTTGAAAAATTGCTTTTTTCCTCTTTCTGACTGTTACAGGTTTTATTTCAGCTGTTGGATAGGGTTCGAGAATCTTCTACCACAGCTGACAAAGAGAAGATTGAATCAGGAGGAGGCAACATTCTCATCCATCATTCAAGGGATACAGCTGAGAAACAGTGGGCTGAGACATGGGTATTAACACTGGCTGGAGTTGCAAGAATATTTAACACCAGGAGATACTTACTGCAGCCTTTAGGTAAAATTTAAAGTTCTTGAGAGATACGGTAATAAACTTTCTGCTTTTGTGTATTTTTTCAGTTAAAGTACTGGGCAAGAATCTTAATCTTAGCTTAAAAGTGTGTTCTGTTGTGTCTCACCTTAAATGTGATGAAACTTCTGGAGTTTTTAATTCATGCTCTTTCAAGCAAAAACTGTAAGCACCACGTTCATCTTCCATATCACAGTACTTGAGATTAAATCTCACTAATCACAATTCTGGGTGCCAAATAGCTTTAATATGTAGTAGCTTGATAACGATAACAGTTTTTCTGTTCTTTTGGTTGTCAGAACATATTTTTCCTCTTCTTTGTAAGGTTATAGAATGCTTGCCTAGAACTCTTCCGTGGCATCAGTGTGTCATGCTTAACAGTGCTCTTACATTGTAAAGAGAACTCACTTGTAAAGTCAGTGAGGTATATAGCGTAGAAGAAAGGGAATTTTTAAACGAAAAGATTGCACATACGTGGAAGATGTTGAGGTTGCCCACTATTTCAAGTGGTTCTTTTTCTCCCCTCATGATACTCCTCCGCTGTGTGTCTTGTACAGAGAGATCAGTTTGAGTTACTTTACTATTGCCCTTAATGCAGCTAATTGAAGTGAGCTCCCCTTTTCTTCTTCTTGCTTGAAATCTTACCTTTCCCATTTTGAAGATTTTTATTTTTCTTTATTTCTTTCTCTTCCTTTTTCTCAGGCTCTGATTTTTTCCTATTTCTTTTCTGTTTTATCCTTATAGAAATTAAATATTAAGTTATTTATCAAGGTATTGTAAAATATAAAATATTACTACATTCAATTGAACAATGTAAATGTATTGAACTAGATAGTATAATTCAGCATTCATGCCTGTTCCGTACAGAAAAAATGTCTTATTTCAGTTTAGGCTTCTAAACAGAGATATTCTGATATGATTTCCAAACAGCCTTCATTTCTAGTTGGTTAACTAGAATTTCTTAAATACAATACTTTCAGAAATAAAAGTGTGACATAAAGAATGTATAACTTGCAAAGAAAATTCCCCATTACATTAATATACCTTCACGATTCCATATTATGCAATTAATATATATAACTAGAAATAAATTTTGGTTTATTTCATTTTGGTTATTTGTGATGCAATCATCAACATATTAATAGATATCAAGAGTATTGTTCATTTGCAGAAATGTAGTAAATTTTAAACTATATTAAACTTGAGTTAAAACTCAATAAAAAAATAAAACTTCACAGGGCTACTTTAATTATTCAAACCCAGTAATTAGTAACATAGCAAACTGAAGGTTAAGGCTAAATGTAATGAAAAACTGAACTCCAAAAATAATTTTCTGCAGTACAATTATCAAAGCATTTTAAAATCAATTCTTTATAAATGCATTGCATGACTCTAGATTTCACCCTTAATTCCTTGTGTGTGCTTAACGTTTTTGAAATCAACAGGCATCTGGTATGTGTAAGAACAAACCTGTTTCACTATCCAAAATAAAGAAAACGTATTTTTCTGGTATGGGATGTGGACTGTGATTTTTTTTTTTTTTTTTTGCTAGCAAATTGAACATAAACATTGCTATATTGTTTCATCATATTTGTGTGTTTCTCTGTCCCATTCATTCTTTCTGGTTACAGTTGAACTGAAATATTCTGAAAGTCATTTAGGCCATCACCTAACTTCATGAAATTTCTCTATATTAGAGTAAGAAGTACATGAACAGCCTTTTAGAAAGAAGGGGAATGGGAAGCAAGGTCCAAGTTGATTTTTTTTTTTTCCTTTTTTTTTAAACAGGAGACTTTTCCCAAGCCTGGGATGTTCTTCTTGATCACATCCAATCAGCAGCACTCAGCAAAAATAATGAAGTTTCCTTGGCTGCTCTGAAAAGCTTCCAGGAGATCTTACAAATTGTTTCTCCTGTCCGAGACTCGGAGAAGCCTGACACACCTCCAGCTATCAATGTTTCTGTACCTGTGGTGGTAGGGACAACGACTGCCACTAGTCTTGGCAGATCATTCATGAGAACTGACTCCATAGGAGAAAGAATAGGAAGATACAATGGATCTGAACCACCTGTAGTAACAGATGAGATTGAAGACTTGAATCTGTGGTGGGCAGCCTGGAACAGCTGGTATAGGATTGGTTCAGAAAGTACAAGGCCTCCAATTACTTGTGATAAATTGACTTTCATTCCCAGCCAGCCTTTTCTTACAGCTTTAATTCAGATATTCCCAGCTCTTTACCAGCACATCAAAACTGGTTTCAGCATGGATGATCTCCAAAAGCTGGGTGTCATTTTGCACAGTGCTGTTTCAGTTCCAATCAGTTCTGATGCTTCCCCTTTCATCCTTCCGTCTTACACTGAAGCAGTTTTGACAAGTTTACAGGAAGCGGTGCTAACAGCTTTAGATGTTTTACAAAAGGTAATGATGTGACTTCAATTGTGTGTTGAAAGGTAAACTACACTGTGTCTCAGTTCTTCTTCTCAGAACTATAGTGTGGTGACTTAAACATGAATTTTTAAAATTATACATAATTGCACAGAATCTCCATTCCTAGTGCAACCCAGGTGATCTGATTTAGAGGAATGATGTAATCTTTATGAAATGCACTTTTGCTTGGTTGCAAATTAAATGTGGTGCTGTGTTTGTAGCCATTTACTTATCTGTCTAATATTACGGTATTGTACCATTATGAGGGTCTGTACACAGAGTTGGGGGAATAGCCCCCAAACAGTATTCCTTATGTTGCCCAGGTACTGCCATAATCAAAATCTAGAAGAATACTGATCATGAGAACAGTATAAAAAAGTCTCTGGCAGACCATCTGCCTTCTTGCCTCTTGTTAATCAGTTGTTTAAAGAAAATGCTGCATATCTGCTTAAGAAATTCTCAGTGTAGAACTCATCCTCAACGAACACCCTTCACACAAGTGAATCTGTAAACAACAAATTAGAGTGTCTTTTTTCTGGATAGTTAAAAAAAGAAAACAGATATTGCTTCTTTCTTTTTGGAGTTGTAAAACATCTCCTTGCAAAACACATTGTTTGTTCCAAAAATTTATTTATTCAAAATAAGCAAAGTTGATAATGAATGAGATCATGCATTTATATTAAGCACAGGTTTTTTTAAAAAAAACAAACCCCCACCCCCCAAAAAAACCTAGTTGGGAAATACCAGAATTAAAACAATCTGTCTGACCTGAATTCAGTCCCTTTGGGCTTTCATGTTATGACTCTTTTGCTTAACTATGTGGCCGTACCTTTTTTTATTCCTCTTTCTCCTCTCAGACAGGATCCTGCCTCATTTAGCTCATAGAACACATGGTACCTACTTAATGAGCAGCAATTCAGTATCTTGTTTTCTTTTTGCTTAGAGTGGGTTGACTAATCTCATACTTATTTAAGCCCCACAAGCAAGGCAGAATCATTATCTTGCAGTCATTCTTTTAGTTTAACAAATATTCATTAATGTATTTTGAGAACAGAGGTATAAGATTAGAAGCTGGTATTAAATCTCAGTTTTGGATGTGGGGATATAAATAACATGAAGTTTTAACACCAATCATATCCACTACATCTTCATTCTTTTCCAGGAGGCTTGACCCTTTTATTCCCTTCCTTTTCCAGCGGCTCAGCCCTGTCCAAGTCCTGTTTTCCCCACTTAATCACTCCGTGTATTAATCTCTCAGCTTTTCTGTTTCTTTGCCAATCTCCTTATCC
>WKFP01015208.1:27644-56091 GCA_011057875.1 Pterocles orientalis | reverse complement strand
TTCATTTTGAGCCAGTGTTGATAACTTTCTGGGTAGGTTAGAGCTTTAGTAAAAAAAAATGATATTTTATGAAGATGAGCAGCAGTTAGTAATTTCTTTGGAAGCTGCAAGGCTATTGATTAGGCTGTATGTATTGTTCTTTAGCTGGATAATGTCAGCATTTCAGTGATAAGATAAAAATTAACAAGTATGTTAGGCCACAAAATATTAATCGTGGAAAATATTATGCACCTGAATCTGAAAAGCAGCCCTCTTAGTAAATATGGCATTGAAGGCCAAAGATCCATTCTGTAGACTGGCAAATATACTTTGGGGATGTGTGCTCTCACTGTTACTTTTGATATGCTTTCAATGACTGTGTGTGTCATTGATGTAGTTGTGAAACGTTACAGGTGCACAAATGGCACCTTTAAGGTGAAATTGCCAAACTTAACTTTTTTTGATGTTGTTTCCATTTTAGCAAATAATTTTGGTAAATAATAGAAGTAGTAGTAAATGTATATGCAACCTAGGTTTATTTGTAATGACTTGGCTGACATCAGGTTGTTCCTGTATAGAAATTTATGAATTTGTGTTTAAAATAGTTACGTGGTATTGTTTGCAATCTGTTATGAATTAATTTTTTGTATTTTAAAGTTAATGCAGTTGTTTTCCACTTGTGTTTTAATGGGATAGGTGAAACTGATATAAACACCACTTTTCTTTAACATTCACACTTGATAATAATGTGATCTCTTGCAGTAGATTAAAATGGCTTTTAAAATATTTTTCATGTCTCTAAAGCCTATGTTGTTATTGGAATTAGATTTGACCCCCATGAAGAATAGCAGCAGAAGAAAATAATTCTGTTTATCTCTAGGGTTAGGTCCGAGCTCTCATAATACAATTGTAATTAATTACAATCCTCTTTCATCCCTTTGCTTTCCTTAAATCAGAGACTTCGCTAAAAGCATTGGTGACATATGTGTAATATACAAATTTAGTCACTATGTATTTGAAATGTAAATTAAATAATTAGTTTTCTGAGATAACTTGGTATCAGGTTCTAGTTAGTTTGACTAACAATGCTAAAAGGAATACATATAGTGTAAATAGTACATATTCTTAATGGTTTTAAACTCATAAATGACTTTCTTTTGTAGATTTTGAAGCTGTCTTTCTATCTGAAAGACTTAAAGTTTGCTGTGTTTTCATCTGCTGTACCTTTGAGATGTGTGCAGCCTTTATCTTAGAATTTCACTAACTTTTTGCTTTTAAACTTCATGTGGTTTAACAGTCAGCAATTACCAGGTGTCTTGCAGTGGTCATGTATACACTTTGACTTTTGCATATTAGGAAAAGTTTAAATATAATGAGACTTTTTTTCTTTACTGTGGAAACACTTGAGGTGGCTTTCTAGGAACAGGAGTAAACTCCAGAATACACGTATGATAACGAACTGCCTGTAATCTGTGAGATGTTAGGAAAGCCCATTTGTCAGGCTTAGCAGAAATGGTGGATGGGGTTACAGAAAAAGAAGATTAGTTTGTAATTTCATAATTTAATTGGTAATGGATCCACTCTGACCTTGTACTTGGCAACAGACCTGTGGTTTAGCCAACTGGTATATAGTAAGTAGTCTTTATATTTTTTTTAAGAGCATCCCATATACCAGCAGAAAACCTGTGTGTGTACTGTCATCTATGACAGTGTCTGTTAAAATATTCAGCAGAAGCCAGTCGTATTCTTAGATTTGTGTGAGCATATATAAATTTTGTTTTAACTTTCATTTTGCAGACCTTAAGAATACCTCTTAGCCTGAAATATTCGTGTCCTTCTGAAAGCACATGGAAGCTAGCTGTTTCCTCTCTTCTCAAAGTTCTCTCTATTGGACTACCTGTTGCAAGGCAGCATGCGTCTTCTGGAAAATTTGACAGTATGTGGCCGGAGCTAGCAAATACTTTTGAAGACTTTTTATTCACCAAAAGGTAAACACAATTTCTTTTTTTAATTTATTTTAAACTGGAAAATATTTGTTAGTAATCTGTTCAGTAAATCTGTCATTAAAGGTCAGTAAAATAGCCTTATCTTTAGAGATATTTGATATCTGAAAATTATTTTAATGATGAGCGAAAAAATGTAACCAGTCTGGCTACTTCAAAAAGTAGACTTTTAGAAAGCAGTAGAAAAAACTGCTTTTAGGAAGCAGTAGAAAAAACTTCATTCAAAAGGTTAGCACAAGAAAGAACTCGGCTGACATCTGAATACAAGGCATAGCCTTTCTGACCAGGCCAAGGAATTCTGTATGGACTCCCAAAGATGTTTACTATGGATTTGATAGGGAGTTACTGATGGGTACTAAATTTGTTCCTTTTTTCACTTTGAACAGAATTGCAACAGTAATTTTCTTTTAGTTGAGGTGAACACCATTAACTGTATGCATTTCTCTTCAGTTCCATCTTGAATTATACCACTTCCTTATGAGTTTTGGAAAACTATTTCTTACATTGCTCTTCACTTAGAAGCCCATAGTAATCTTACATTTGTTTCTACCCAAGACAAATTGACTGCATCTTAATAATTAACCACGCTTTATTTGTAATACTTTGTAAAACAAAGTGTAGTGAAGTAGTCAGATTTATAACTAGACAGACAGGCAGATGTATAAGTACATGCGTAATCTCTCAGGAATGGAACGCTGTAGATGTGGGCATGTTGAAAAGGTCCAAAATTGAAAAATAATAATAGTCAGAGACTTGGACAATCTATTAGTTTGTTCAAACAAAAGAACATAGCATTAGAAAGACATAAGTCTTCAGAATATGATAAAAGATTGCTCTAGAGAAGAATTTTTATTGTTTCTTAAGAATCAGTAAAAATAGATTTCAGTACAGCAAAGATTATCTAGGTTAGACATTAAGGAGGCCTTTTACTGTAAGGAAGGTTAGATGTTGGAGGTTGCTTAGGAGCAGTATGAAATTTCCGTCTTATGTGAACATCTGTGGGTAAATATCTTTTAGGAGTAGTTGTGTATCTAGTGGTGTCTCAGATTAAAGGGCAGCGTGGAATATGAAAAATTTAATTCCCTGATTTTCTGTATGTATGCTGCTTTCAGTAACAAATTAATCTGTCTTTTTAATAGAAAACAGTAGGATTCTGTACCTAACACTAATATGCTGTGTATTTATGTGTGTATAGTTTTCAAACACCCAAGTATCAGCAACCAAACACAGCTGTATTTACTAATGATGAATAAACAGCAGCTTGCCCAAAACAAACAAAAAATAAATACCAATGAAACTTAATTTTAGAGACACATCCGTTAGTGAAAATGTTTGTAATAATGAACGGGTTTGGAATTTAATCAATAGAGTTAGGTGACAATTGAATGAAAACCAATTGTTTTGGTTTTTTGCATTTACTTCAATTAAATATTATTAAATAGGAGGACCCTAAAATAAAAAAAGCTTATCAAAACTACATTAAAGATGCTTTAATCATACAAGTTTTTGTTTTAATGCTTCACTTTTGCTTTAATTTAAAATAATCTTTGCACTATCTTGTTTGGTTTTGTTTTCAGCTGTGGTTAGTAGTCCTGCTTCCATTCTGAGACAGGCCTCCAGATTGGCTAACACCCTATGATCAGTATCATTGTTGGGTTTAGAAAATTAAAATGAAGGTTTTTCAGGTTATTGTAGAAGAATGTATGTTCACTTAGAAGTTACTTTGGGAGTATGCACTACTATTTGCTGGAAATGAATTATTCCGAAATATCTGCAAAGCAGATGAATCACATCCATTTTGCATGTTTTTAGCTGACCCAGGCTGGCACTGCTACAGTTTTGGGGTATTAATCGTTCTTAAAGCCAGCGAAGTAAGATTATCACAGATCTTCAGTGTAATTCAAGATAATCTACCATCATCTGCATGACCTTTTTGGCCAAATGTGTTGTCTGTTTTTCTTAATTTACAGCAAGTGATTTATACTTTTCTTGAAAGTTGTTCCAACCATAGAAAATCCATCTTAACATGTTCCTTGCTAGAAACAATCACTGTTGGAGTTAATTCTAATAGCTTTTGCCAGCTGTCATACATGGGTGAATATTCTCTGGAGGTAAAGGAAAAATAGTACTTCAGTGAATATTTATGATGCCCTAAAACTTGTCTGTCTTCACTTAAGTCTGGTTTTGCCTCTTTAGAGACCAGAGTGTATTCTATAACTTTACATACAAAATGTGTTTTAGGGATCAACATTTTAGTTAGAATTAAAGATGTTGTCAGAGAAGTTAATATGAAACTTTGTTTTCTCACTTACAAGCTTTAATGTTCAGAAGAATTTAAAATATTAAAAATAGGCTGGTGCTTTATAGAACCGTATGGCTACAGCGGGATAATTTGGTTTATCACAATTAATGGACATTATCATTACTCTTTCACGGCTTGTTATGAGTAGATGATTTTTGCTTATATATTTGCATATTGTGTGGCTGCTGAATGTCTGGTTTGAGGTTGGGGTTTTTTGTCGTGTGTGTGTGTCCCCAGTGTCCATCTTTTTCTAAAGAGCAGTTTGTCTTCCCAAGTGGATGGTTCTCCTACTTATAATTAGAGTCCTATACCTTGGTAGCTTTAGGAATAGATAGTCTTTCTGTTTCCTCTATCAGCCTGAGCCTTGTGGTCCTAAAAAAAAAGTTAAAGCTAAGGAAGGAGTACATCTGCCTCATGCCAGTAGTCAGGACAATTAGTAATAGCAGTCATTTCTCCTTTTCTTCATTGTCTTCCTCCTCCTCCTCCCCACAATGCTCCTGAAGCGTGCCTCTCTCACTGTGATGCAAGGAGGGCTCTAGAGATAGCTGTGGAAGTTCCACACATTGAGGTAATTCTCTTCTGATTTCCTTTGGTTAAATCCTTCGGCACTTCTGTGCAGGATGCCATGAAACTAGCCTTGGCAAATAGGGCAACCTGTCCCTTTTGTGTTAGAATTTTCTAAATGGTGTCTTTTAGTGGATTGTGATTGCATATAGTCAGTCTCTTGTGTTTGTATTTGTTACATTTCTAAGTAAATTGAATTCCGAATTTTCAAATTTACTGTGTTCTTTCATTTTTTTTTTCTTTGTTACAGTTCCAATAGAAAATATATGTTAATCATAGTGGTGTCTTATTTCAGAGTAATTTGGGAGAATCTATTCACCGTTTTGAAAGTAGCAGCTAAAACTTATTGCTGAGTTGAGGTACATGTCAGTCTTCAGATTATAGGAGAAGGCAATGGGAATGTGCTTTCCTTTCCAACTGTCCACACTGGACCTTTAATTTAGGCCAGCTAGATGGTATAAAAGAAAGTTTTTCACTGTGTTGCCTGATTTATTTATATTAACAATGGGGTTTTTTAAAAAAAAAAACTTCTGGTGGTACTTGCATTTTTGTCTGTATCACTGTCGTGGTTTAAGGCCACCTAGCAACTAAGCATGACGCAGCCTCTTGCCCTCTCCTCCCCTCTGGTGGCATGTGGAGGAGAATCGGGAGACAAAAAGGTGAAAACCCTGTGGACTGAGGCAAGGACAGGGAGGGTTCCCTCAGCACTTATGGTCACAGGCAAGAAACAGACTCGACTTGGGGAAAACACAAAACCAATTTAATTTGTTAACAATCAAAACCAGAGCAAGATAATGAGAAAGAGAGAACCACATCTTAAACAGGCACCTCTCCCTCCCCCTCCCTTCTTCCCAGGCTCAAAGGCTTTGTTCCCCATTTCTCTACCTTCTCCCACTCAGGCAGTGCAGGGGGTAGGGAGTGGGGGTTGTGGTCAGTTCACCGCGTGTTGTCTCCCAGGGGCCATCTTTGTAGTCTGTTCCCTGCTACCAGAACAGACTTGGAGCTGGGGGAACTTCCAGCAGTTACTTACAGGAGCCATCACTGTAGCCCCTTCCCCCACTACCAAAAAAACCCACAACACAAAACCACAACAATCACTGAAGTCAATTAACCAAGCCACAGATGAGAAGATGAGAGCACTCTGTGCTCTTAAAATTAGTGGCTTGTAACCTTGACTTGGTTTTAGTGACCCTGCTGACCATGACTGTGGCTTACTGCCACTGTGAGCCAGTCATCCCTGGTGGCTTTCCACCTTGCAAATATGCCATGCAGGACAGGGGGTTAGTTACATCAGGTACAGAAGTGTACAGATCTGGCTGCACTGCTGAGGACCAGTATGGATTGAAAAGGTTCTGGAGGGCAAAGAATTGGGAAAATACAATTCGGAGACACCTCGGGAGGCTATTGGTGAGACAGAGTAACAGTGTTGCTGCATTATCTGGATTTTTGC
Organism: Pterocles orientalis; assembly: GCA_011057875.1. Classification (NCBI taxonomy): domain Eukaryota; kingdom Metazoa; phylum Chordata; class Aves; order Pterocliformes; family Pteroclidae; genus Pterocles; species Pterocles orientalis. The sequence goes on along the minus strand of WKFP01015208.1, from coordinate 49,793 downwards.
TATTATCCAACATTACCCTTTGTGAGAGGAATACAGTTAGATATAATCAGTTGGACCTGAATACAGTTAAAATTGAAAAATCTACTGTCTTACCTTGACATTCTGTAATTTTTCCCAAGTGCTCTGCTTCAAGGAAATTGAAATGTTTTGTCACAAAGAAACTTACCTTTCTTCTTTCACTCCTGTGTACCTTTTCATACTCCCCACTTCCCTCTATTTAGTGTTCTACGTGTTCCGTGCTATTATCTGTCCATGCTTCATGAAAAGCTAGGTAAATATCTTCCTTTTATACCTGCTTTTCAACCCCTTTTTCTTCAAAGCTAACTTGGAACTGCTGGGATGGTTCTAAATATGAAATATATGCAACTCTGTAGAACTTGGAAATGTCTTACTGCAGTCAGTCCTCCTAGCAACACTGCATAACAGATATAGCCAGTTTTTCCCCTTTACCTTTGTTCATTAAAATATCCCAGTGCATATTATCTCATTTTAGTATCTCATTTTAGACATTCACCAAGTCTCTACCTGGCTGAGGACAGAGTAGAAAGATCAACTCTTGTTTCACTGATGTTCTACATTTTCAATCAACATTTTAAACGTTTTTCTAACCTAACTCATAATTCCTCTAGTCACTCTGGTCCTGGAAATCACATGTGTTAGCCTAATATTGCTTCCACCAGTGAAACTGAGTTGGCATTCATTAGGCAAGAGGTCACTGTGGTTAGAACCCTTAAATTAAAGCTTTGGGAATCTCTGTGTTTAAAATAGTGAACCTCCTCTGCATGGTATTGCCTCTGTATTTTAGACAGGAACAGATTTTCAAGGCAGCTAGGGGGCTGAATGAGAGGAGGTAATCGTTGATATTTGAAAAGTACAGAGCACAGCTGAAATGGTCTCTGCAGCTTTGTACATCAGGAAATTTCAAATATAGCCAAAAGAGCCCATGTAAATGAAAAAGGAAAATGTTACTGTTGTAGAGAATTAACAGCTTTGAAGCAATAAGCTTCAGCTTTTTTTTTGTTTTAAAGCAAGCCAGCTGAGGAGGCTCAATAATCCTGATTTTTATTATAAATCAAAATGACATTTTAAAATTAATACATTTTGTGTAACTTAATTTACACAAAATCGTCTTCTAGTAAGAGCCTAGTCTGTTTATTATTTCATAACATTCTTCTTTCCCAGAGGCTTTCATGGGAGCATGTCAAGCCATTTTCTAACATAAAATTCAACAAATGTGTGTATATATATAATTTACTAGAGCAGAAGTCAGTGCTCACATGAGGGAATTAATACTTTCCAAAAAGATGCTTCAGAGCAGAGTGCTGCTGTGCACAGCTGGACTCTGGGTGGCTCTTAGCTCTTTGTTGTTATGCTCTAAAGCCCTCCCTAGAGAGTGGGCAGCGGCTGGGAGCTCTGTACCTAGGAAAGCCTACACATAGCAACAGTCTGCATCGCACTGCCTCTTGTCTTCCCTGGCTCTTGACCCTTCCAGTACAGTTTGGCTGGATTGCATCAGACCAGCAAAGCTTTTGGCCTCTAGATAGGTGTTTCATACAGACACCTCCCAAAAATCTATTTACTTGGGAGTGATTTGCTACGTGAACAAGTACGTAGCATAATCTGCAGCATATATGGCAGATCAGATATGGGTGACTGGACAGAAAACACCTCTTTAAAGTAAACCTCAGCTCAGAAAGTCAGTCAGTTGTAAATTAGGAGGTGTCAGAATGAAAGCTTTCCATGTATTTCACCATGACCTGCATTTGTATGCATCATAATAGTTTACATTACTATTTAAAGGTTTTGTGTAGTTAGCTTATTTGTGTTACTGGTACTGACTGAGCAGCTACTTAATATTTAATTTTATTCTTTGTTTTCAACATACAACTCCAAACTTCCTGACTGGCTAACACGAACTAATAATAAATACAGTATTTCATGTTTTCTTATTTGTTTTTTTTCTAGTCACACATGTAACACTTGAGTGTTTCACCTGTTAGCTAAACTAACCAGATTTCAATGAGTTTTAGAAGCCTCTGAAGTTCTCAGACCTTTAATTAAAATGGGCAGTGGGATGGAGAAGATAGGCCCAGACAAGTACCTTTATGAGGACAAGGCCGGCACAGGTCCATAATTACGTATTTGGCAGCTGCCTAGCCAGGGAGCACATGCTTAGCGCTGAACAACCCGCCATGTCTGTTGTTTTCTGGGGAGGGACATGGGGTGGAAGAAGAGGTGGGGGCTGGGGAGGGAGTTTGGAAATAAGCCAAAGGATTCCAGTCTGCTTGTCACTACAATACTGCACCGATTCCTCTGCTTGCAGAACAGCTTGGTTGTTCAGTCCAGAGCTCACTTTTCCTTGCATCTGCCTATTCTGCCATAAATTAGGCAGGGAATGTTGTGGCAGATTGACCCTGTAATTTTCCTTCCTTCTCAGTAGTGACCATCCTGTGCACTTAACCAGATGGTTTCTCTGGAGAGAGGAAAAAAGAAAAAGCATCATCTAATTTATGATGCATCGTAACACCCAAGCATACACAATAGCAGCAAGTTGAAGTACCACAGGCAATCGTAATGCCAGTGTTTCTAACCATTCCTTTCAAGTGATCAAATTTCCAAACTGTTCCTCAGCTTGAAGATGTTAGATGGTTATTTTAAAAAAAACCAAAAAGTAAAATTATGGGAAAATTAGAGAATGTAATACATGAAATTACATTGACCTTACATAGTGCTTTGTCTCTGACTTTTGTTAATGCTACTGGTTATTCCATTAGCCCCAGTAACATGTTACGTTCAGTACGAATCGGACATTATGGAGAAACTGAGCCTGCAATCCAGTGGGTTTTGCGGCTGTCTTTAGATTTCAAAGAGACATAGGCGTGAGGAGTCCGACTTCTGCTCTATGTCAGAAAAATTAGAGTAGCATAACTAGGTCAGAACAGACATATCTAGGCCTATGTGCTGCTTCTGTTGGATTAGTGGGATACCTAAGGAAGAGTGCAAGGTGACCACGTAATATTTTCACATTACGTAGCTCAGAAAGTTCTTGTACCACAGGTTGTCACTGGCTGGTAATGGATTTTTCTTCTAATAATTTTGCTAAGTGTATGTTGAATCTGTGTAAATTTTAGCAGGCAATTTTATGATTATAGGATTATAAGCAAGGTATTTCAGAGTTTATCTGTGGTGTGAAGTACCTTCTTTGATCCTTCCCCCTCCCCTAAAGTGCAGTAGAAGTAGATCTGTAAAGCAAAACAGTTTGTGATGAGGACCCATCACCCACAGAGAGCAGCTGTAGTCTGGCTTCCTGTCATGCAAGCATCTATGAGAGCTTGGAGTACATTTTTTGGTTTAGTTTTGTTGACAATGAATCCAGTTCTATGTAAGACCAGACATGAAGCACGGCTTATAAATGGGGATCTCTGAAAGTTTAACTTGAAAAGCCCATGTCTGATCCGAACTAAAACACTGATGTAGGCACATCAGCTGAAATAGTTGATTGCTGTCAAAGTATGAGGCCTTTACTCTTTCTGTCCTGCTGAGGAACTTGGCCTGATAACTCAGCAGAAGCATAATCCAGCAAAGGAACGGAATTTGCGTTCACTGAACAGGTAGACCAGTAAGTACAAAGAAGGATTCAATAAATTAGATAAAACTTCACCAGAGAAAACTGCATGACTGATGGTTAGCATAAAATTTCCAATCAAATGATACAAGATGTCCAAATTGACAAGCAGGTAACGTAGGATCTTGTAAAGTATTGTGTAATTTTAATGGCTGAATCACATCTGGACATATAATCTGTAAATAAATTTTTATATACAATGGAAAAACTGCAGAAGGTTCCAAAATTATTGTTTGTAAAATGGGTTTGTCTCTTCCTAAAGTTCATTAAGAATGAGAACAAGACAAAGAAATGTCCATTAATGAAGTGTGTTTCATTAATGCAGAAGAAAATGTAGAATTAAAATCAAGGTGTTATTTTACAGAGGTACTGCTGAAAATCAAAATTTTATCCTGCCAAGTAAGAGAAAAAATAAAGTGTACTAAACCGTGATCCCCTGATGGTACCTTCACAGACTCACTAAACAGATACTGTGACTTTTGCACATATAAAACAAGAGGGAATAATTTGAGATGCGTATGAAAAATGGTGTTGTGATATAAGGCCTTGATCAGGTCCATCAGTTGTAACTCTTCAGTTTTAGTGTTTTACTGCTTTTTCCTTTGAATCATTTTTATCATTATTCATAAGATTTTATTCTAAGATGTTAATTATTACCATAGAGTAGTACCAACTTGATGCATGTAATAACTTTAAAGGTAATGCATTTTCCCATACTCATCTCCTTACACATGTTGTGAATTTTAAAGTATAACGTAGTATGTTTATTTTCAGTACACCTCCTGATAATCTCTCAATTCAAGAGTTTCAGAAGAATGAGAGTATTGATGTTGAGGTAAGAAGACTATAACAAATGCACTGTCCGTCACAATGAGCTAGTGACGTTCACAGATGGCATATGGTTCTGAAATAATTTTTTCATTATTTTTTCTGTGATATTGTCTTCCTTTTTGAAAACAAGACAGGAAATTCATAGGCTCAGAATTTGTCTGCTTCAGAGTGAGTTCTGCAAAAAGTAGGAAGCGGTATGCCAAAACTACTTCTTGTCCACTCAAGTTCAAAGCAGCATAAAGTGGCTGAACCAGAATGTGTTTCTGCCTCTGACCCATTATCTGATTCTTTCTTACTGTGTTATTGCCAAGCAATTACACAGGTAATTGTAAACCATGGAGGAAGCTGACAATTAAACCTGAAGTAAGTGTCTTCTGTGTTGAGGGGGGCGTTCAGTCAGCAATGACATTGTTCCCCTCCAGATATGTTCTCAATACTGAAAAGCTTGTGCATAAATGAAGAAAGAAGTCTTGTTTGTGCAGTAAAGAGACCACTGTAATTGTAAAAGAGATCATGTTTGGTTGGGTAAGGCCGAAGAAAATTAAGAGATTATGCCACTTGTAATGAAGAGGGACTGGTTCCCTTTCACTCTAGGACCAAGAGAGGTGGCAGACCAGGGATAAGGAGTACAAAGGAAAAGGAGTTGTAGAGCAGACATGGCAATATCTGTGGATTTGATTGCCTGTCATCTCTCCAGAGTGGCAGCTAGGACACAAAGATTTCTGTATAAAAAGTGGGAGTGGTTTTGTCTGCAGTGAGCAGAACTCTCAGATCTAATGTATTAATTTATGGAGATCCAAACCCACTTTGTTCCTGAATGGGAGCATCAAGACCCCAGATAGAAAGCATTTCAGTTAATGTGCATTGCCTTAAGCTTGTTTAGATAATGAACTCACTTGTACTGCTTTGCAGATGTCACATTATAAGCATGTTAATGGCATAGTGAGGATATTGAATTGGGTAGAGGTAGAGGGAGATTTCTAATGTTAGATCTTCCCTTTTCAAAACCATAAATTTGATTTGAAGATACTTCAAATGTCAGTGGAAATGTGAGTGATAACTGCTTCAGAAACTGACAGAAGTAGGGGAAAAAAAAGTTTAATGTTACATGCAACACCACAATTTTTGGTCATACCTGCAAATTTTAAAAGCTAGTGTTGGAAGATTTTGTGAAGTTTCATTAGGCATGTCTCTTTTGTTTAATGTTTCTGTTTTCTTCATACTGTAATTACAACTTTAATATTCAGAAAACCGATATAAATATATTTAATTTATTTTAGGTAGTGCAGCTTATCAGCACAGAGATACTGCCATATGCTAATTTTATTCCTAAGGAATTTGTTGGTCAAATAATGACTATGCTCAATAAAGGCTCGATACATTCTCAGTCATCTTCCTTTACAGGTATGGTATCTGAATGACAAAAGATAACTGTTTAAAGCTACTAGAAAGTAATGAAAATGTTGAGAGTGCTTATTCTGATAAAGACTCGAAGTTCCATGGCATGTATTCAGTAGAGACTGACTGATATCCAGGTTGTTTTTATAAACTGTTTTATGTCATGGAAGTTGGCAGGCATTCCTTGCACTTTTTAAAAAATTATTTCCTTACTCCTTGGTCATTATCATATATAATATTGTGTTACTTCATATTTATCCTTCCTACACAGTTTGTTTTGAATTGTGCCAGCTGAAATAGTTCTAACAATAACTTCAGACAACTGTAAGACAGACACAATATCCTGTTCTTAAAAACTCAATGACCTTAGTATAACTATATGGTGTACCTAACCAGATATCTCTCTTTAAGAAAAAAACTTTTATAGTTTTTTGGGAAAAATAAAAAAAATTATATAAGCCATTATAGAGAAAAATATTTGGATTGTACAGCACCAAATATTAGTATTTGTGATGTAAATCTGGGCTTGTTGATTTTTTTAAAATTGATTTCATATATTTTATTATTACAGCAATGTCAAGTAGGTAACATGTCACTGAATGTGTTGCATATTTTATCTTTTCTTTTTGAAACTTTTGTGATTATTACAGATTCACTTTTTATGTATTATTGATTATGTATTAATGTATTATTAATATTTGTTAGTATAACTGTTAATCTTTTTTAATATTAGAGAAGAGGTAACCTTTCTGCAAAATATAATAAACTGATTGAAATGCAACATTTAGTGTATAGGCATGCATGCTGCACAATTAAATATGACATTTTACTTTGACAGAAGCCGAAATAGATATTCGAATGAGAGAGGAGTTTTCTAAGGTGTGTTTTGAAACACTGCTCCAGTTTTCATTCAGTAATAAAGTTACAACTCCTCAGGAAGGCTACATCTCTAGAATGGCACTTTCTGTGCTCTTGAAAAGGTCACAGGATGTATTGCATCGCTACATAGAAGATGAGAGATTGAGTGGCAAATGTCCTCTTCCACGGTATGTACACTGGCTTTAGGAAAGGAAAGGTATTACCAGTACTGTATGAGAAGAAGGTTGTATTCAAAATATCACTCACTCATTACAAAAAAAAATAGTGTGTGTGTGTGGGTATGAAATTTAAGGCCAGGGAAATGTTTGTGTGGAAGACATTTCAAATAAAATGTTGATACCGTGTTTTTGTTGAAAAAGCTTTAAATAATAATGGTCGTATTCAGTGCTGTTACATAGACAATAAGAATGCGACTCTAGCAACTAACATTTTCAATTACTGAAACAATGTTTCTGATACATGTAACATAATCTGAAATCTGGTTTCCTTTTATTCCCAGTAGAGCTATGTATAGCTTCAAAATTGAGAGGTGGAGAGTCTCCTTGAAAATAAAATATCCAAACTGCAACATTGTAAATCATTACTGAAGTAATTGTTCTTGAAACAGAAAAATTGACCAAAGTTCCTATAAATTCATTAAAATTGGAATTTATTTAAATTTCACTTACCTTTTAAGGTTTTGATCATGAATGATAAAATTGATTATTTTCATGTTACCATTAACCATGTACATGAGTATTTTCAGACTGAGATATGTATGCTGTTACTGTTTCCAGTATCAAATTTAAAGCTATCCTAGCCAAGACAACAGCAATGATGGTGGGAAAGTTAAAGAAAAATTATAAATTTAATCTCTAAATATCCTTTTTTTTGGGGGGAGGCTTCATTGCAGCTCCTTTCCCTTACACTTTATTTTAATGTTGTGTAAGCTTCAAAGAAAACTTATATTCTTGGGACAAAAATGAGTAGTTGACTGTTTGTATTTTTCCTTTTGTAGGCAACAAGTAACAGAAATCATATTTGTTTTAAAAGCTGTCAGTACTCTCATAGATTCACTTAAAAAAACTCAACCTGAAAATGGTAAGTTATGGTTAAACAACATGGTTCTAAACAAGATAACATTATACCTTCCTCAAAGAGATATTTATTCTTTCCCATAGTGATTTTCACACAAATTTGAAAGAAAAGTGTAATCTGTAAGATTCAGTATTTTGTAATTCTGTGTATATGTAGGTGGCAGGTTGACCAAAGAAAAGCTCACAAAGTTTTTCCAGTATACCTAAAAGTACAAGGTCCTAAGATATGTTTAATAAAACAGAGAACTTCAGTTCACAATGTCTTTTATTAGATAGAGCTTGGTGTCTTCTAAAAACAAACAAGCAAAAAACCTTCCATAAAATATGAATAGAATTCTTAAATATATGTAGTCTTGCTAGATCCTTTTTTTTTTAGTGATACCTTCATAGGTTGCTATGGATCATGTTCACATAGGTGCACTCTGCAATTAAAGGGATGTGCAAGTTAAACATATGGGCTGGCTGTTACATACCTAAACTTGTGGTCTTGCTCTTCCTCCTTTTTGCTCTTGTACGTACTGTTCCCTGTGTTCAGAAAGATGTCTTATCTCATTGGTGCCCAAGTAAATGGTTGACAGATGTATTTAAAGGGCTGAATTAAATGTAAGACCTCAACTTCATTTATAATCATGTATCCTGTTCCTCCTGAAAGCTGCACCTACTGTATGCATACAGAGTTCCCACCAGAAAATTTAGGCAGCAGTCTGAGTTAAACCAGCTGTATTGGACTCTGCAACTCTGACATAATTGCATGTACATTTCCCTCTACGTCCCTGCTTTTGATATTATGAGGAACAGAAAAACCTTCTCAATCCTGAAACAACCAAACAATGCAGCCTTTCCAACAAAAACACAACACAGGCAGGTGGGTTTCCTGAAGGAGGCAGTGCCTCCCTTGCAGCATCAGTGAGCAGTCAGATTTATGAGAATGTGGTTCCCAAGGCTGATGGCAAAAGGCTGAGGGCAGAACTGTGCCAGGATACATAAAGCCTTTTGGCAAGCCCTAGAGGCAACTGAAGTGCTACTTTGGTGGACCTTTCTCTTGGAGGGGTAGAGTTGCCAACTCAGCTGGGCTGTTCCCCACATCCCTCTTCCTGCAATGAAAGAAATTCTTCATGTGGTCCGTATATGGCAGTGATTGCCAGACCTCCTGCGCACTTTCTGATGAAGAGAACCACTGGACAAATCAGAGAATAAGAGAATCACTTTACTCCCACTTCTTCTAGCTTTTAATAATTTCATTTAAGGAAATTATTAACGTTGTCTGAAATGAGGGGTTTGTGCTCTTGAAAACAGAGCTAAAACAGAGATAAGCAAGGAAGTGACATAATAAATAAGATTCATGCTACATTGTTTAATTTTACTTGTTCAACTAACAAACTTTACCATGGATGATGTTGTGTCTTGGTCCAGTGTTTCTCCCTCTGCTTTCTATAGCTCTTGTAATATAGAATGAGTTCTAAAATTAATAGAAGGCCTCATTGCTGACAAATTTCCAAAAGTGAAATGTACATACAATTCAATTTTCTGTCAATAGCTGAGAAAAGCAGGTGGAAAATGTATGTGTTACGGATTTAATAAAAGTAGTATCTTCAGTTTGTCAGTTCTTCATCCAGAAAACACAGTGAATGACTTCTATGCAGAAACACAGGTGTGTAGCGCCATTTTATGGATATCCCATATGGCTTTCAGCTGCTGCTGCAAAAAAAAAAAAAAGAATATGGCTCTTCTGCAAAAATTCAACATCATATCCGAGAGCCCTGTATGGGTGTGGTAGTGTCTATATAGCACTAGGTACCTATGTTTAGGTAGCTGAATGTGCCCTTATTTATACAGGTATTGAAAAAAACCTATTGTAAGAATGTGGACAGCAGTAAGTGATTCAATCTGTTCTTTTCTGCATTACAGTTGATGCTAACACATGGGCACAAGTTATTGCCTTGTACCCGACTTTAGTAGAATGTATCACCTGCTCATCCTCGGAAGTGTGCTCTGCTCTGAAAGAGGCACTAGTTCCCTTTAAGGACTTCATGCATCCACCAGCATCCAAGGTACAGAATGGAGAGTCTTGACCCCATAAAACTTTTTTTTTATTTTTGAAGAAAAAAGTATCCAAAAATGTTTGTTCCTAGGTGAAGTTTCTCTGAGGAAATCTCTTGTTACTAGTACTTTGGCAACCAGTGCTGACTGCCTTTTAACTGTACTTACAAGAGCTCAGTAATTCATGAATACAGGCTATATCTCAAAGGTTCCAGAGTGAGTAGCAGTGCAAACCTTTAATAAATTTAACTGAATAGTTGGAATCATTTATAATCTAATGTATTTGCTACAGTATCTTGAAGTGGTGATTGAAAAGTGGGCTTATGTACAGCTTGTTGTGTATGTGTTAATGATGTAATTAAAAATATTTCAATTCAGTCAGATTTATTAGGCTGGTGTTTTGCACCCGTTTTTTGAAGTACAGATTGTACTAAAATTTTATGCAAGATGGTACTGTAACATTCCATATATCTGTAACCAGCCTTTGTAAACAAAGGGAACTGATATACTTGTGTGTATAATAAATGGTACAGTTCTGTATAAAATAGTTGCATTTATTATTTAAATTCTTTTTAAAATATTGATAATGTTAAATGCTTGAAAATGTATTTATTATAAGTTGTATGCTTGCATTTTTACTTACAGTTTGCCTTCTAAATTGCCAGATATGCTCATTCATATCTGATCATGTTCTTAGTTTTTGCTTAATTGAATGTATCTTCTGTGGCCATTGGACATCTAAGAAAGGGTCATGACAGAAGTCTGCACCAAGCAGTCAGTAGTCTGCTGATCTCAAACTTCAAAGTAGTTGACCTGGAACAAGTTTGAATATGCAGAAATCCACTGTAGCACTTCAACATATGTTACCTCACTTCATAATATATTTGTTTCAAGATGTTTGTTCTACTTAACTCTATCCTTTCTTTGTAGTTGCAGCCTTGCTTTAAAAAAAAACAAAAACCACACCATATTTGAGGGTTGTTAGCCTTTTTTGACCTTCTTGGCAGGTATCCCAGTCTTTGAATCATGACCCAAGAAAGGTGATTTCAAATATTTGAAATACTTGGCTGTAATATTTTGTTCAGTAATTTTAAGTGCTTTGTTTTGTAATGTCTTTTCAACCTAAACAAATTGTTCTAATCTTTTAATTATAAACTGTGTCTGATATAAAACCATGAGAAGTGTATTTTTGAAGAGTTACTCATTTAGAAGTGCAGTAAAATTTGTCATTCAGTAAATGTGAATCTATTTCACTTTCACATAATACACGAAGTAAAACACTTTTAATAGTATTGTTTTTAAAAGTTTGTGACTTAGCACTTAAACACTTATTATTAAATCAGTAATAATTATTTCAATAATGGTTCACCTGTATTCAGATATTTTTAACTTGTTAACCTGTGATGTGAAAGAAAGCACAAAGGATAAATGTGAAGAAAAAAAAAAAAAAAGACAGGTGCCTTTCAGAATTCCAGAGCTTACCCTCAGGTTTTTGTTCCTCAAAGTCTTTTGTAGATATTAAAAGAGTCTATCATACATACAAAATGGTATTATATCTGTTTGCTTTACACTTTCCTGGTTAAAGGGACATTGATTGGTACATATGAATAGATGCAGAAGTTGTAGGAGCTTCAAATTAAAGATGTGATGAACTGGTAAGGGATAGAAATACCCTGCCTGAATAATGTTCTGCAAGCACAGCTTTGAACAGTTTATGGTCCTTCTTAAAAGCTTTCTGTTTCAAAGTACAGTACATACTAAAGAGCCTTCAAGATCTTGTGCATTTCTCTGTGACCAAAGTTGCATGGAACTTAATTGTCAAGCATGGAGAGTTTTTGGAGAACACGCAGTTTACATTAAGGAGACAAATGCTTCCCATGAATAGAATTTATGTCAAAAGAGCTTCTTTGGAATAGCAGTTCCGCTGTAATGCTGAACTGGGTCCCACGTACAGATAACAACATTATCTGTACTCTGAAAGTGAAAACCTGGCAACTGCTCTTCTAATTAGTGGAAGATAAGTCAAGGTCTACAAGGTCATTAAAAAAACAAAGTGTAGGTCAGGAAAGAAGGGTATTAATTTGGTTTAGAATATATTACCTTAAGCAGAATTTCTAGAAAGAAGTGTGCAGACCAAACTGGGTGAGTTTGTTTCTAATTAGTTTCTAACTGTTTTTACAGTGATAACAGAGATGCATTCTGTCCAATGAAGCAAATCTTTGGCTTTATCTGTATTTTAAAAAGGGGGTGTATAAGTCTTTCCTGACTCTAGAGCTTAGAATACTTTACCACCTACAGACAATAAGCTTCAAAAGGTTTTGAAATAAACTATCAATGAGTTAACCTTCCTTCCTTTCCTCTTAATTACAAAATAATAATATGTGTGCTATTTGAGGCATGTTTTGGACATGCAAGCTGAGATGGACTTTATTCAAACTGCTTTCTTGTATTTTGTATAAATAATTTGAGAATTAAAACCAAATCTACTTCATTTAGAAAAGACATTTGTCATTGGCTAATTTTGTCTGTGAATAAGAATTACTGCCTTTACTGTGCCTTTTTGTCCAGCACTCTTCCAACTTGAAGTATCAGTTTCTTTTTTCTATTTGTACTTTTTTGCTAAATATTCTTAGGGCTTCTTTGATACAAACACCATTTTTGAATATTTAAATTTCACATTTCTATGTGTTTCTAGCAAGGTAAATCTTGTTCCAGAAGGAATTTAATTTAATGTTACCTAATGAGTAGACCTATGTCTAAGTTCTTTTTAAGTCTGTAGGGTTGCTTAATCCTGAGAAGTAAAACGTGGCCATTTTGAGGATTGGGGCTGCATTGTGTCACAGAAATCACCTAGGAAAGGGGTACAGCTGGAATCAGTTGGCTGGAAGTTAGAAGATAAGCATTAATTGCTTATTGAATGTAACCAGTCTTCACCTTTTTCCTTCTTCTCTACAACTTGAAATAGGACATGGATTGGGAATCCAAAGGGAAAATGTGAGGGTTTTACAGATTATGGGAAAGTGCATATCAAGAATTTGGATTACTTGGGAGTACCTGTGTGTCTCAATGCTGTGATGATTCCCTTAAGGTACACAAGATTTAAGATTGTGTAGTAATTCTGATTAAGAAGGAGCAGGTGCCTAAAGCTGGAAACTTATTTTAAAAGTCTTATTCTTAGAAGTAACCTACGGTAGTTATTTGCGTATCAGTAGAGGCGATACCTGTTTTGTTTCCTTGTACACGTGCCTGCTTCCCTACCTGTTTTATTGGTGAACTGTGGAATGTTACTGGGCATTAAGTGACATGAAATATACGATCACTGTTAGTTATTTACAAGAGCACCTAGGAGTACATCTGTGAAACTTAAGTAGTTTATCATCATATTCTGCAGATGAGTTTCTTCTTTTCACCCAGATTGAGTTGTTTCTTCTTGCCAAATGGCAAACCGTCTCGTAGCTGACCTTGAACTCTTCAGGAAAGATATTTTTAGTGAGGTTAATGCCTTTCTTTTCCTCAGCCCATGGCAAACACAAATACTAGTCATCAATGTATTCTACAGAAATTAATTTAAAAGTTCAGGATACTACTGTTTTTGGGGAAAGAAAGCATTTTTTCTCCTCGTGTTTCTGTAGAGCTCAGTTCTGTGTCATTCACTAGTTATTTACCTCAAAATTGCAGCTTGCTATTCATTTCCTATGTGGGTAGCCATCTTCTACAACATCTAAATTATCATTAGCAGAAACGTCCCTATTTTCCAGGCATTCAGAAATCTCAGAAAATAAAATCTACTGTTATTTCTTAATGATTAGTGTTTGCACATGCAGGTGAGAATTTCCATCTCTAGCATCTTTAAGCAAAAATGCTTAGGTAGGGATGTAAACTGAGACCTCACCAATTCCTGCAACTTATTAAATAACTCTGTCTATTACAAGGCTAACGGGATATGGACAGTTTTTCCTGGCTGCAGGTTACGAATAAATTTAGTCAGTAAGGTCTGTGCAGTATTTAGTTTATTTCAAGTCTAAGGAAAGAGCTTCTCAGTGAGCTTCAGTAGGACTTGTGCACCAGCATAAAAGCACACTTCCTGGATAAGAATACTGTCCTCACATGAAGGTTGTGTCATATTTTAAGGCCTCATCAAATGTAAATCTTGTTTCATAGCTGAGTTGTAGTGTTCGGATTTATGTCATCTTCAAAGTATCTGGCTGCTGTCTAATTTAGGACAGTGTTACACCCTCTAGGAACCAGTTGCTGGGATCAAGAATGACTACCTCAGCAGCACGTGAGGAAGAAAACTTGATGGCTTAAGACAACTTGTGTAAGATAGATAGTGAAATTAAATATTCATGTTCTTAGGGTGGAGGGAGAACATCATCATAAAAATCTCTGGACTTCAAGAAGGCAGACTTCAGAAAATTGATAGGTAAGATCTCGCAGAAGACAAGTCTGAGGTAAGAGAAGAAGTGAGTAGATAAGACAGTTTCTTGGAGGTATAAAGGTCATGACTGGAAGTATATCCCAGTGCAGGAGAGGGAAAGGAGCTGTAATAAGAGACCAACTCAGTTAAATGAGGAATTTCACTGACTTCAAACACAAAGAGGGGAGGCCTACAAAAGCTGGAAATTGACATACCACTGAAGGACAGTGTTAACAGATAGGGATGAAAGTAGGCGAGATACAACTATCAACTGACAGAGAATAAATACATAAGTAGTAAAAGATTTGTGCTAACAAAAGCGTTGACTACTTAAAAAAGGATGGCTATTGACATATCAAGTGATCATGTGTTTGGTTCAGATTTGCAATTTTTGTGTTGAAGTTTTTGGTTTGTTATAGTGATGACTGATCCAAAAAGTCAAAAATCAACTGCGTATGCACTTGATATGAGTGACAAATATAGAAGAACCTTACCTAGAAGTAAGAAGGGTAGAAAAGAGTTACATGTTGTAAGATTGATTGGGCCTGTAGAGTTTCTTCCTGGTGTTTAAAGAACTAATCTGAAGAACTTCAGCATTTTTAAGATCATCTTTGAAAACTAATGTAAAACAAGAGAAGTACCAGACGAATGAAAAAAAGCAAAAATAGTGCTTTAACTTTCTATGGACAAAATGGAGAAGATTAAAATTATAGATCAACTGGCCTGCCACTGATTTTTTTTTCCTGACCAGTAAAAATTAAAATCTGTTGTTAGCATCAGCAAGATACCCATGACGTGCACAACAACGGATAAGCATTTGCTGTGATTAAATCACATAAACCTGGTTTAATTTCTCCCTGAAAAAGTGACAAATCTTGTGGATGGGATAAGAACTAGTTGCTACATCTTGATTTTAGTAAGGCTTCAGACACTATTTCATATGACTTTCATAAGCAAACTAGGGAAACAAAGTTTAGCCAAGCAGAGAGAACCCTAAGTTGGCCAGGGTCAGAGTGTGCAGATTGGGATTCTAAATGTAGCTTCTCTGAATATGATGTAAGGATAAGAGAGTGTGCTTACTAAATCAGTAGCAAATCGACAGATGTACAAGTATGCTAGAAAATAGGATTATAACTCAACATCTCAACTGGCAAAATGGTCTCCCAAAAACCAGGATGCAGTTCATCAAAACTGCTGTAAGATACTGCTGTTAAGCAGCAGTCAGCTTTTTCTGTTTAATTTTGCCAGCTTTTTTTGAATAGGAGACTTGAATTTCAAAACAGTTCTGATGGTTTGCCTTAAAAAATTGCTCCGGTGTTAAAATGGCTGTCAGCGCAAACAGCTGTCACTGACACCGTCAAGAAACTAGATCTGAAAACATGTTTTGCAATAGTTTCTAATAAAAGAAGTGTAGAACATCTTAACATCTTTTAAACAATTAAAAATTAAAATTTTATATCAACTTTTTAAACTTACACATTTCTGTGCATAATCCACTATTTTATAACATTTAATCTCTACAATGATTGTGTAATTGTCTGTAAAGCATCCAATCAAAACTTTATTTAAATAAATCTTTATTTTTCAGTTGCATATCAAACACCTCGTCTCCGTTCCCACTGTTCTAAAAGATTTCAACTAACAATGTACGTTATGTCTTAAAAGAATTCAGGTGTATATTGAAGACAGGATGGAATTCTTGCAACAAAAGTAATACTGAGTGGTATTGCCATCAGAATAAGGTTTTTGTGTTGCATTGTAGAATGCACCAAATAGAAGAACTACAACGCGTTAGTTACCATCCACTTTTCTGATTCAGAATATAATAATCCTTGTGTCCTATCAGTTTGGCAGTAACGTGCTAAAACTGATCCTTGTGTTTCTGAGGTCCTTATTTAAGCATTTATGTCTTGATTATGAAACAGATTTGATAAAAAGGATAACATGCATGTGTGTTTACTAGGCCAACTGCAGCATTTCATTAGCACGAGACGAGTGTTCATTGCTTGAATTTCCTTTATAATCTATGTTTAGAGGAGTTCTCAGATAACCTTATTTTTAAAATCAGTATGATATACTTTTCTCTCCATGTTAACATGTTTATTCCCACTGGTGGTCCACATGCCTACCTTAAGAACTTCTTAGGGAATCTCCTTTGTCAGCATGATATTGTATCTTTTTTTCACCTTAAGTATGTTCCTTATGGAAAGGAGGAGTTAAATACAGCTAACCATCTTTTTCTTAAATCTAAAATACTGCAATGTTGAAACATACTCAAAGTCCTCAGCCCATACTACTTGTCAGTTTAATGCTGTTTAGGTTTTTTGGTCTCTTTTGTTTTCAGAAGGGAATGACAATAAATAAATAAGAAAGAAAATCCCTTGTAAGTCAGGTAGCTGTTTGGAATCTTCACAGTTTTGTTATTAAAGACTCTGATGGTCAATCTGGAATCATAACTGCTGATCTCTGTGTGCAGAATATCTGCCTTAGACTTGGCGTGAATCTCCATGACCGGTGATATTTCTGAAGCTGACAGCTTCAAGACTGCCGAGGCTGATGAGGATAAGAGACTGTTGGAAACTTGAAACTTCACATCGCCTGGTCTCTTGTTTTTAATGTTAACTATTTCTTACTTGGCACTATTAAAGTTGCCAAGGAATTGCTTATGTTTCTAGCTTCCTTGCCAGAAGATTCATATTTCTTTTCCCCATTGCCTCACAGACTAAGGCCTGGTCATGAGAGGAAGGACTGAGAGGCTCCATAGAAAAATGACAGCCGATACTGGATTGCCACCACCAGAAGACCTTTACAAAGCTCAGAGAGCAGTCTGGCTTTGATCATCCTCTCTTATGAGAAAACATGGAAGGGGACAGTAATATTATGTGCCTAGTACTGCTGGCATGTACGTGTACAAAGAACTGGTTTCTGGAGTACATCATAACTATTACTTGCAGATCTGTTCATGCCTCAAGGCTTGGCGTTGTAGCATAACGTGGTACTACCTTACCACTAAAAGGAGCCCCAGAGTCTGCACATAATACTGCCCTAGAACAAATGAGCAAGGATAAACATTTATTTCAGAAAAGACTTACCTAAATTAAATATTTTCTCTTAAAATATTAAATCAATAACCTGTAAGTGTATGCACTATAATCTCTTAAAATATTAAGCGGTTATGTGTTGCCAAAGTCTTAAAAGAGAATGCACTGAACTGATGAATGTAGTGGCACAAACCCCTTCCTCTATAGAGCAAGAAACAGGAAGCAAGGTTTTGACATGCTAAACCACAGTCTCATAGCCGTAGCTGCTTCTTCCAGTTCAATTTCCCTTTAACCAGCTCATTTCAAACTAGTTAGAACTTGGAAACACATTAGGAATTGAAAAAGCTTGGGTTTTTTTCCCTTTCCATGCATAGGAGAGATCTGTGAAGGTGAAATCGACTGTATCTAAAAACTGAAGGCAGTGCCAGCCAGAATCAGTCCTATCCTCTTTGTTAACAAGATGTGTTTCATTAATGTATCCAATGCATTTAAAACAGATCAATCTACGAAAGAATTATTTTTAATGCTCTTCTTCATATTATTCTAATTTACATCCAAACAGAGCTCTATGGAAACTAATTAAGTGTTAAATAATCAAGAAAACATGTACTCAACTATTTTTTGATAAAATAAAATATAACCATTTAGCATCTAATAAGCTATAGAATTGTTAATTATATAAAATGTATTCCCTAGTTATAAACGTTTGCCAGTCTTAGTGCAATGAGTATATTTAATTGCAAAGAAACATTTAAATAATTGCTAATGAAGTAATAATCTTTTAGGAGAGATAAATACAGATGCAAAATAAGGCTTAAAACATAGTTCCCTGCATATTTAAATAATTATTAAAACCGAGTAATTTTTGTCAGAAATCGTTCTCCTGTAATCAAACTCATGAGAGGCAGCATGGAGTATTCGTTCTGAGAGGCACAAGTTGGATTCCTCTTCTAAGATCTAGGCAACTAAACTTTTGAGGTCGACCCCAAGATTAACAAGCCTGGCTTTCATGTGCAGTCAAGGAAGACAGGCAGGCGTAGCAGAAGATCCATTCTATCCTAAGAGAGGACGCATGAGCTGCTATGTAGAAGTGCCCGTTCTTGGTATGGAGCACAGGACAACTGCTTTAGGTTTAGGCATCGGGTGTTTTGTGTTTTTTTCAGTTTACTTTAGATGTCTCAAAATGGAGATGAATCTCTGTCAGTGGCTCAGACAGACACAGTACATGCAACAGAGCTTGCTATTCCAGTGTGTTGATGGTGCTGTAGTTTTTTTGGGGCTCCCCTAAGAGGGTTTTCTTTGTGGTTTTTTGTTTGCTTTTGGTTTTTTTTACATGTCCTTTGCAGGGGCCTCTGAGGTTTTGCTGTTTTTTTTTCCTCTTGTCAAGATCATATTCAAGTATTTATTTGTTGTATCCTGTCTCTGCAAGGAAACAACATGCTATGACTTCCTTGTACTCATAGCATTAGTCTAAATACTTAGATGGAGACAAGAGCTCAACAGTTACTGTTAGAGTAGGAAATAGAGCTCTTTTTTAATCTCTCTATGGTTTTCCATAGATTCCTCAGTTTGGATGAGTACATGACATTATTGTCTTCATGAACTCAGTAAACTGAACTAAATACTTCCAGTCCTACTATACTTTTGCACACTCCTTATCAGAGAATTTTTCTGTTTGTTTTTTATATAACATTTAACTGCTGCTTTCTACCCAGCTGTTTCAGGTCAGAAAGGTTACGGTTCCTTCTGATACTTGTAACTTGGTGCCTGAATCCTTATTTTTGGCATTTGAACTTCTCATCTCTGAGGAAAAAGAGAAAGTTTGCTTGGAAGTACTGAAATTAACTAAGGGCACCAATCCTCAAAATCTTTCAGAGTTTTGCGTTACAGGGTGTGAGACAGCAGGATGGAATCAGCAAGGTGGGTGGCTGCAGCATTAGGGTCTGGAAGCTTCAGATTGGTACCTGCACCCATCTGCAGCCTTGCACATTTCCTAACTTTTTAGTTCCTTTTTCATTGCTTTCCAGGATCTCCCTTAATAACTTCTTGCACTTCTAGTTTTTAGATAAATGCAAATCTAAAAAGAAAGTATCAGTGTACATGTTCTGATTTGCCATATAATGAATTGTGATGTATGCTGTATATCTGCTGTTAGTTTTTGGTGATATCTGGTAATTTAAAAATAACCATTTCTGCCTATACATTATAGACTACAAATATTTCCATTCATAAACTTAGAAACATCCAAGAGGAAAGAGTATTCTACTGTTATGTATCTGCCCCTTCTTATAAGTAATTAAATTAATCCCAATTATGTGATTTAAATTTACATTTTACTTTCACCCAGAAGTGATTTTCCGTGTAGAGAAATTGCAAACTCCTTGTCCAAGAAACTTTGTAAATGTACCTAGTCTGTTAATTAATTAATATGAGACCTTAATTCAGGAAAACAAGTAATAGAGACATGAAGTACTGATAGGTTTGTGTAGAAGTTGCTTTGCATTATGTAGTTGAAGTGGCCTTAGAACAGAAGGAAGCACAGTAAAAAAAAAAAAGTAAAAATGAACCCAGAATTAACTAAAAACCACAGTATTCTGACTAAATGTGAAGAATTTTTTCCACTATTAATAGGTTTTGTAATATAATCTCAGATTAAATAAATCTGAAAAATTTTATAGGAAAAAAGGTGTGAAAATATATAGCTTTTCTCTTTTTTTTATAAACGCTTGAACTTTACCAATTTTTGATTGTGTTTCTTCTTCAGAATTGGGTTTTCATGTGTACTGTGTAGGAATGGAGTGTGTATTTGCTTGCATCCATCTCTGTAATGCTTTGCCTCTCCTCTGCTGACCTCAAATAGCAGAGCAATTAAGTCTTACTGTCCTTGTGAGAAATAGCATTACACAGCTTTACAGAGGAAAACAGGAATTGGGAGAAAGAGATCTGAAAGAGATCAAGCAGTCCCTTCCAGAGCCAGAAGCAAAGAATGCTTCAATTTTCTCAGCTGTAGAACGTCTTTTAACTTTTTAATCAGTATCAAAAACATATGTACTTTATAAGCATACAGAAACTCTTGGCATGTTTTCTCCAACAGCATGTCACTGGTTTAAGTGTCTTTTAAATAAGCAATCAGTGATCTAACTGCACCTAAGGATTGATATAGGTAGAAGCTTTAAAAACAAGGAACTACATGATCATAACGTATTTTATCCTTGTCTCTTCTTTAAGGTGGCAATATTTTGTCTGCTTTTCAGTGTGACTTTCTCAACTACAGATTGTCCCAGGTTGTCACTTGCGTTTTATTTTATTCTCAACCCATCTTGTAGATCTGCACTAGAAATTCCAAGGCTATTGTGTTTCATTTGAGGTCTGGCTGCAGGCTGGGTTATTTCCATATTCTGCATCACTGATGCTAATACAGGCTTTGCAAATTGTAATACAATTTTTAACTCTCAGAGCCTAATTCCTCCTGTGTATTTGTAGCTGGTTTTTTCAAGAGACTTGTTCATAAGAGCTGTTGGCGATAAAGGCCAAAACGAACTTGATAAAAATGTAACTTTTGCAAATTTGTAGTGAGGTTCCGAGTCTGTTTCGTTGAGGTCAGTTTCGGGGACGGACAAGTCATCCTGGGGTCTGCTTCCATTTAGAAATAAGAGCTTCCAGGTTTCCTATTTGTATAGATTAAAAAAAGGCACAACACCTTTAGAGGGCGAAACCGAATTCATTTTAAAAGTGAAAGCCCGTAACCGAAGAATGCAGCGTTTACTTTGCACTGCCCCCGCCCGCGCTCCCTTTGCCGAGCGGGCTGTGAGGAGGGGACGGCAGCTCTGCCCGAGGCCGCCAGGCTGCACGTACGGGAGCCGCCGCTTTACCCCTGTGACTAAAAGCACATGTAATCAGAAAGCAGGCTGCCATGTCACTGTCACCCTGCGGCTGCCAGCACCTTCTCTGGCCCGTCTCGCCGGCCGTGGCTCCGCTCAGCCCCTGGGCGGCGGAACCTCCCCTGCACTACCGGCCGCCCTCCCGCCACCGCAGCCCTAAGGAGCGAAGAACGCCGCTCCCGCTGCTGCGGTTCCCTCGGAACGCGCTCCCAGGGGGCAGGCCCCAGCTCAAGGGCGCCTCTTCCCCCTCGTCTCGCCCCGCCTACGCTTCCCGTGGGCCCCCCTCCGGCCGCGGCGTTTCCCGCGGTTGGTACGGAGTCCCGGATCGAGAGCGGGAGATTCTCCGCCTCCCAGCATCCCTCTGGACGAGCGTAACACCCTCCTGCGCAGTCCGGCGGGAATCGAAGGGAGAGCTGCAGCAGAGTGGCGCAACGTCCGTCTGTGAATAGCAGCGTCCCGCCCGTTCCACGCCATCTTGAACACTAGCTGGGGGCAGCCTTCCCCCTCCCTCTTCAAGATGGCGCCGGCCGGGTGAGTGACATGTCCAGTCACGTGGGCAGCGGATGAGCCCCTCTCTCCCCCCGCCTTAAATGATCTCTATGGTTCAGCCGGACACACAGGCGGCGGCGGCGGCGAGGGACGGAGCCGCGGTGGGAGCGGGGCCGCGGCGCCCGCCCGGCGCCTCCTTTGTCTGCGGCCTCGGCAAGGCGAGCGCTTCCCCCTCCCCGATTCTCTGGGCTGCGCCCCAGCGCTCTCGCTTGAGGGCTCGGCTTCCTCCTCCCCGCCCGGAGAGGCGGCGGGGGCTCCCCGCCGGGGCGGCGGTCCTTCCCCGGCCCTTTCGCGCCGGGCGGGGGCACGACGGCCCCTCGGGAGAGCGGCGCTGGGGCCGGGCCCTTGGCCGCCGTCTTTCCGGGGAGCGGGCGGACTGGCCTGCCGGGGCTCGGCGGGCGGGGGCGGCGGG
>WKFP01015208.1:10043-27624 GCA_011057875.1 Pterocles orientalis | reverse complement strand
GGAGGGCTGGGGGGGGTCGGTGTGTGGGGGGCTGTCTGTCTGCTGTGTCTGTTCTCCCCAGCCCCCCACCCCCGTTTCTCTCCTTTCTTCCCTCCCTCCCTCCTTCCCCTCCCCTCCCCGTCTGTTATAGGCTTGCGGAACTGCGGCCGTTTGAAATTAAACGTGATCTTTACTGTACCAGCTGGGGTCTGTAATGTATCTGATAAATGAAGCCCCTCCCGTCGGTTTCAGGTCATGCAAGGAAAAGGGCAAAGCTGGGGAGGGAGCTGGGCGGGGTTTCCCTTTGCTTTTCACAGTCAGGCAAGAGGAGTCTGGTTGATGTCTGCAGCAGATAAAGGAGACAAGAGGATCATCAAAAGACCCCAGAGCCCTTTTATCTTTCTGCTGGTTTTCCCTCTAATTTCATTTGTTGCTGCTGTGTTGTCTGTCTGCTCGTTTCCCCCCTTCAGAAGGGGTCGGGTGCACCAGGTCCCTGGCTGAGGTAGTAGTTTGTGCTGTTGGTCGGGTTGTGACATTGCCCGCTGTGGAGATAACTGCGCAAGCTACTGCCTTGCTAGTGCTGGTGATGATCAGCTGCAGATGAAGACAATGACAATGGGGATCCCCTTTGTTTTCCCGGGATTGCATGCTGCTGAGGTGGCAACAACTTCTTCTCCTCCTACTTCTGCAGAAGGAGTCTCGCCTTGGCCACTGGGATGAGGAGTGGGGTTCGACCCCGGCAGTAGGATGCTGCTTCTTTCGCAGAGCTGGATGAAAAACCGTTAGTTTCACGTTGTTTGGGGGACACCTGAATTTGGGCTGAAGAGCGAGTGTCTGCCTTTCTTCTTATGCTGAGACCTTATTATTCACATGGCACCCTTGAAAGAGGTGGATTTTCTGTTTTGTGAAGACACAGATCAATGACCGACTTGTATTTTCTGTGCTCTGAATATGCAAAACTTGTATGTGTGTGATGTTAAGTGCTCTTGTTTGAATGCTAAAAAACCATTAATATTTATCTCACAAAAGCAAAAAATATGTAATTACCTGTTGGTAGTCTTTTTACAGTATAGTTGACTAATTGTACTGCTTGGTGCTAACAGTTTTTTAGGTAAACTTCTGAGTTATTTTTCCTGTATGCTTTGACTTATTGTGAAAAGCAAATCCATTAATCTGATACTGTGAATTAATTAAAATTGCTGGTATATTTGTAGTGATGGCTAAGGGTATCTTTTTGATATGAATTTTAGTGTGTTGAACACTTATTAAAATGGCTTAAACTTGGAATATATTAAAACATTTATAATTAATGAATATAACTGTCTCTGATGTTTTTAAAAATGAAAGTTATTTTTTTTCAATCTTTAGAAGACTTAACAGGTTGTGGTTAGTCTTTTGAGTTCATTGTGAAAGTTAAAGCCCTAGCTATACACTTGAAAATAAGTTGATGCCTTTGTACTGCTTCTAATTCACAGATCTAATATATTTATAATACTGGGAAGAGTTGGTCAACTTACAGATACTTAACTTTGCCTCTTGTTTTTTAAGTGCTTGATCTTATTTAGAAGCCATTAAAAGCTTGCCCTTGCACCTCTGCTGAATGTAAAGTACCTTGCAGAACGTAGGGAACATTATATTTGCAGACGAGTTTAATCTGATGACGCTTCACTTCTACCCCGTGCAATGGGTTATTCTGGTAATTCAAGCTCTGTCATAAACTTCATAAAAGCTAGGTGCTGTCCTGCTCACTAATAAACTAATATGTTAAGTGTTCTTACTACTAGATTTTCTTTGGAGTAAAATAGCTCTCACAGCTGTTGACTGTTCACGAATCTAAAACACACTCCTGCTTTTTTTCCCCACCTTAATTGGAAGGGGCAAAAAGGATACAGCAGCTGCCTGCTTTTCACATCCTAACAAACAGCGCATCTCAAACAGAGCCCCTTGAGGCTTGATCTGGAAGTTAGGGCGGTATTTTCACCATCTACCTTTAAGTGTCTGTTTTAGCTGGCTACTCCACTAGTCCCTCCCTCTTCAGTGGAGGAGGCAGAGATAGCTGCCTGATGTAAATCACACTTTCAAGGGCCTTAGCATTATTTGATCTGAATTATCCTTTCAAGGAGCTTGTCTCTGTATGTTGATTGTAAAGGAGGTGAAGGAGCTTCAGCTAAGCTAAGTGCCTGTAGGTGGGTGGTGTGAAATTGTCCTCTTTGTTGCTTTCCCTTCTTATGCTCAGGGGATTTGGATAGAACTAGAACTTAGCTCCATTTGTAGCTTTCTGGGTTTCTGATGGAGAGAATCGGTGGGAGAAGATTCAAGTATACTGCCATTAAGCACTTAATTGTCTATCTCCTGTGTAAAATATCTCCCTTAAACTACACTTGGCACCCAAGCAATCAGTTCTTTGTGCTCTGGATGGTGACTTGGGAGTTCAAGAGAACGTTAAGAGCCTGTACTAAAATCAGGTAGTGCTGCTGAAATAATGTGAGTACGGGGACTACTGGTGAGATTTTGTGAGGTGATTTGTCCTCATATCCACATAGGTCTCGATAAATGTATTAATTGGTAGGTTTTAGGTGCGTACATATGAATGATTTCCTTGAGGAGTTGCATTCAAGATGCTTAACTTTGCTTTAGGGTTATCCATACATTTCTTAGTTCAGAACACTTCTCAGTCTTGCATTCAAAGTATAGAAGTTAGTCTAGACAGGTTCCATCCTTAGCTTTGTCCTCGTCTCAGTCCTTATTGCTTAACTGTCCAACTTGCATAGCTTACTCATATGAAGAAAGCTGTGACGACATGCTGTGAGGCATGAAGATTAATTCTTCAGTGGAATGGAGAGCCTTATCTTAGTGGTGGTGTAAAAGTCAAAGCTGATATTTCTGAAAATACTGTGGAAACCTGAAATGGAAAGAGTAGCTCATATCTTGCAAATTCAGTGGTCCTTTATTGTGATTTGATTAATTAGTTTGGAAAGAAGAACTGCATCATGCCAATTAAAAAGCTGTGTTGCTGGCACATTGTTTATGGCATTGTCTCTTGCTGAAATATTTTTCTCCTTTATTCTTCAGAGGTTTCACTCAGTCAAACTTCTTGTGTGAATTTGTTATAGAAACATTAAAATAGGCACATGGCTGAGTTGATGGAATTACTGTGCAAAGTTATTTAGTTCATAGTATCCCTATTGTGTATTGTTTGCTGTACTGGGTGAGAAAGTACTGCAAGAAATGTTCCTCTGTAGCTTTTCTGAGCACTTCTTTTGACTCATGGAATAATAAAAATGCATTGAGATTCACGGCATAGTCGATTAAGCTTTAGATGCTCTTATTCCCTGGTTTGATGTCTTTGCGCTATTGTCTTACCTATTTTGTGAAGAACAGTCACCAGCTGCTCACCCCTCCAGCTACTGTCTGTCAACGCTGCTTCTAAAGATACTGGCACGCATCAACCTAAAATCTTAGATTCAAGATAGTTGCTTCCCTGCAGGGTGCAGTTGCCCTCTCTGTCGCCAAGGAGAGTGCTATGTTCCCATGCTAGAAAAATTGGTATTTGAGAACTTGTGTTCACTGGGGGCTGGATGGGTGGTTCTACTTTAATAGATCCTGAACCATGCATGTAATGAGTGAGACCTCCCACTTATGCTGAGAAGCAGCTTAAGACAGTAAGAGGAAATGACAGTTTATAGAGAGTTATGGGTCGAAATGCATAAGCACTTACTTAAAATCTATCAATGCATTTAACAAGTTATAGGTGCAGCTTCCCATTGGATGCTTTCTTTGCAAGAATGAGTACTACATTAACATAAGGAAATGCTTATATTAGTAATTATAAATGAAAGTGGACTGCATTCTTTAAATTGGTTTACTTGCATCTTCCACTGTCCTGTGCTTAAGTGTTTCTCAATGAAATTATAAAAATTGGTTCTAGAGCACTGCTTCTAGAGGAGGTTTTACATACATATATATATATTTATATATATTTTTTTTTTTTTCTTTTCATGGTATATCTCTTTGGAGAGATTCTTTCCATAGCAGAATTAGAAATGTCATTCAAAGTGTAAGTGTGAATGTTTGGAATAGCTAGATTTTAGTTACATAGAATACCTTTAATATGAGTCTTCTGACATATGTTTGGGTCATAACATACAAATTTATAAATTTAGTTTTGAGGAAGTACTCCACCCTGTTAGCTGAGCTAGTTGAGTTTTTAGCTGAGAGTCTTCTGTTTCATTCATGTACGAGCTTTGTGATTTTCTGTCAAAAAATAATGTGTCCTGCTACAGAAAGTTTGAAAGGTGGGGAAAGACGAGAAATCATAGGATCATAGAATGGTTTGGGTTGGAAGGGATCTTAGAGATTATCTAGTCCAACCCCCCCTGCCACAGGCAGGGACACCTCCCTCTCGACCAGGTTACTCAAAGCCTCATCCAGCCTGGCCTTGGATACCTCCAGGGATGGGGCATCCACAGCTTCTCTTGGCAACCAAATGTAACAGGAAAAGTTACCTTTACTGGGGATTTGATTTAGTGGAATCACTGAAGTGAAAGGCTCATGTTTAATGGGAAGGGGCTGGAGTGTGTCCTTGAGCATCATGGTAAAAAGAACAGCAGTGTTCAGTCTGGGAAGAGAATCCGAAGACTGGAAGTTAGGTTTCTTCTTACTTGACGAGACTTTACCTACAGAAGGGGCTGTCTTATCTGGCCTTCTAGTCTCTCTTCACAAGTTTGTTTATTTTTGTTGTCTTTCCATTTTCTTTGGACCTAAAGTTCCCACTCTGGCCCTATTAGTTTGTGTACCCTGCTTCCCTTTGCAAGCCAGGCAAAACTGCCCACATCTTTGCAGTTAGTAGCTTTTGAAGTTTGCTGGCCTGATGTAGACTTCTGGTGAAGGCTGCAGCGGCTGGAACGAAGAACTGTCTTGGTGCAACAGGTCAGATTCATCTAGAATTTATAGTAGTGTCTCTTGCTCCACGCAGATGTCTGGTTGTCACATCCCTTCCTGGTCCCTGATCACCTTACTTTTGAAGCCAAGAATTGTCTTCAGCCACTTGAAAAAGGTTGAAGTTTTAAAATAAAATTATGTTCTTCTAATTTACATGAAAATATGTTTAAACATCTCGTTGCTAAAGTGGTGTGATATTTCACAATTTCCCCTTTCACCTGAAGACAACTCAAAATATGCCTCCTCCCACTCTGAAGAGTTCCTTTTCATCCTTTTTCATCCTTTGCAAGAAGCAAAGATTTTCCCTTGTACATGTCTTAAGATTTTCCTTTGTACATGTCTTAAGCCTTGTACATGTCTTAAGCCTTGTCCCCCAAAAAAATGAGTCAAAGGAATTGGTATGAAAGTGCTGGCACTGAATGAGGCAAGGTCATACTTATCTCTCCTGTGTGAAGGTTTGTGAGTGTTGGAAGGGAAGGGGGGATGGTTTTGCTGTTGTTTAACTTTCCACGTACCACATCGGGAGGGACTGATCAACTGATAACTCAGTGACCTGTGGTATGTGTTCCTGGAAGGATGTGTTACTTTGGTACCAAGACTTTTGACTGCAAAGGCAAGAGAATCCTTCATGTACCACCTGCAAAGAAAAATAGTACATGTAGAAGCAAAGAAAAAAGGTATGGTGACAGACTTCAGCTGCTTTGAAATTTACTTTTTTATCTGGTTTCTGGTTTATCTGGCAAAAATCAGTGTGATTTGTGTGTGTTGTTTTTGCTGAGGCCTTGTGTTTCAGGCTGAAGTTTAGTTTTCAGTCTAAAATGGATATTGTTCACTCACAGAGTTTCTACACTGCGCTCTTCAAGAGGAAGTTGGTCCAGTTGAGGAACTTCCAGAAAGAAGTCTCTCAAAGATTAAAATAAACCTACTAAAGGGTACACTTTAATTATCATAAAAAGCTTTGGTTATTAATTACATGTCAGTATTTGAAGTGCAAAGTGATGCCTTTTTTCTTAGGTAGGTGCAAGTGAAAGCTATAGCTCTTTTATCCAATAAAATGATGTTTGAGATGAATTGTGTTTCTGTAGAGTACCATGGGATTCGTCAGGTAGTGATGCGTGCAGCTGTTCCAGGCATATTCATCTCTCATGCGGTGGCAAGTGTGGTGGTATGCCTAACAGAGATAAGAGGGGCCACAAGTGAACTTAGAATATGAGACATTTCTTTGAAAGCCTCTGTGGTGTTTCCACTCCTGGTATTGGTGCATGGGATCTTCAGAACATTCTGAAAAATGTATTGCTTTGTCAGTGATCTATATAACAGGTACTACTTCAGGTAAGAAATCCACCACCTGGACCCATTTTTCCATTCCCCTATGTTGACAGGGCAGATCCCCCTGTTGTGTATTTTCTTGAATGATTTTTAGATATGTTGTAGCTGAACCCTGAGTTATGCCAGGAGGAAGATGAGGCCAAGGAAGTAGCTGTTTAATGGTGTGTGTTCTTTTTGTTCTCTCTCTTCTTAAATTGAACATCTGTATTGGAAGTTGAGGGAGATGTAGGGCCAAAGTACAGTCCTCTGCAGTAGATACACAGGCTAAATTGTGCGGTCTGACTCTTGTTCGTGAAGCCCTGGGCTTCTTCCAGATTAACAGGTCACCGCTGTACTGCAAGCCAGAAGCTATGCTTTACAGTATGAAATCTATTCCTAAATATCTTGGCAATGCAGGCTGCTGAAGTGAGGAGACTCTTCATCTATTGCATACTGTCATGGTTTATAAAGCCACAGGGACAGTCCTTTGTTAAACACGTGGTGGGCTGAGGCAGGGACAGGGAGGGTTTCACTCACCACTTAGGGTCACGGGCAAGAAACCCACACGACTTGTGAAGAACAAAAAAAAACAATTGAATTTATTAACTATTTACAACGAGAAGCAAGATCCCGAAAGAGAGAAAACCACATCTTAAAGAGGCACTTCTCCCCCACCCCTCCCTTCTCCCCAAAGCCCAAAGGCTTTGTTCTGTACCTTCTTCGTCCCCAGTGGCACAGGGGCGGAGGGTGTGTGGGCCGTCAATCCGCCGCTCCTTCCTCACAGTCTTTCCCAGCTGCAAGGTAGTGTCCCTTCTCACGTTGAGAGTCCTTCTCCAGAACTTCTCTGGCATGAGTCTTTTTTCCAAACGGGGCTACAGTCCCCTGACAACTGCCCAGCTCCGGTGTGGCGCTTCTAGTTCCAACGTGGGGTCCTCCACGGCTGCATCTTTCTTCACCACGTGGCAGGGGAAATGCTGAGAGCGTTCCCTTTCATAATTCTGACTCAGTGTCTGCCTGGCCCTCTCCTTCCGCATCTTCCTTCTCTTTCTGCCACAGGTCTTCATCGGTCCTGGGAAAACGGACTCTCGGGTGAGCCGTGATGGAGCCTTGGGCTACAGCAGGTCGGTTCACAGAAGCCAAGCAGGCGGCTGGACAGCTGGGCTGGTCTGCCTGCACCGGGCCCTGCCTGGGGCTATGCCACCCCCATAGTTCTGTGCCCCCTCTTTAATATGTTATTCGCAGAGGCACCGATTGGCTCAGCCCTGGCCTGGGGTGGGTCCAGCCTGAATATGGGGAAGCTTCCAGCAGTTTCTTACAGGGGCTAGATCGGTGGTACCCCTTCCCCCACTCCCCCTCCCGTTTACCAAACAGTTGGGGGGAGGGGGTGAGCTCTTAACAGTCACTTAAAAAAGCAAGCCACCACTGTAACCCCTCCCTTGCCACCAGCAGCAGACTGGAAGCTGGGGGAACTCTTAGCAGTTGCTTAAGGAGCCCTTACACCCCTCCCTGCTACAAGACAAGCCCCCCCCAAAAAAAACTATAACATATACCTAAGGGCCACACCAGCATGCATAATTTATATAAGAGTCTTATATAATAAAACTACAGCCCTTCAGCATGTCCTGCAAAGTCAATTCACTGCTGAATTGCATCTAGTTCTTGCTGCTTGCATCTAGCAAGGACTGCTTCAAGGCTATCTGTGCTACACGGTGTGGAACAAGGACATCTACAATTATCTAGTTGGAGTTTGGATCTTAGATTTTCTGTCATCCTAGCACTCAAAAGGTTTCCTGTCTAGAAAGCTGCCTGCACCTCCTTAGAGGTTTAGGTCAAACTGCAACTTATCCCTCATTGAGGAGAGGTTTTGGCTTAGGTGAACAAGGGCGAAGTTGCCAGCAGATCCAGGACAACTGCATGAGTAGACCTGTTTTCATAACTGTGGGTGACAACCTGTCACTTTCCAGCTGCATCAGTGCACCTATTGTCAAGAGGGCAACTACCCTCTATGAAGCCTTGCTGCATCCAATTCTGGTCACCTGGTGGACAATTACTTTAGAATGGGTATATCTGATGTCTGAATCCAAGTTACTGGGTGATTGGTATCATGGTGATGCAAAAACTTGGCATTTGTTGGAGATTACAACAAATTCCTTACCCCAACTGACCCACCTGCCTTACCTGATTAGGGGCCAGTATCTATGTAATACAATGGGCTGTACTGAATATGTGATATATGAGGACTTCTTTCCCAAGGTGAGAATTGTGTTATCAGGATGCATGCATGCATTGCCACTGTCCACATCTATCTTGTGCTGCTCTGTGTCATGTAACTCTGTCTGAATTACACAGTGATTTCAGATGCTGAGATTCAGCAGCCTAGAGATGTCGTGTAGTAATCCTTTGAGCTAGGCTCATTGCTGGTGCCATCAGTATCATGGTGGCCTTTCGTGCTGCAAAACCTGAATATGGACCCAAGAAATGCTTCTGTCAGAAAGGATACAGTAGGTTACTTTTGTATAACCTCACGTAGGTCTGGCTAGAATGCCTAGATGTAAGGTAGTTCTGACATGGTTCATACAATTGTGCAGTGTGAGAGCTAGCACTGCTATAAATGCCAGTCTGCCAGCTATGACGCCATTATTTTCCAGGTCCCTCAGGTTTCTCCCCTTTCTTGTGACCTAGCTTTTCCACTACTCCCCAGCCTCATAAACAGCTTTCTTCTTTCCAGCACCTGAAAGATTGCTTTCTGGTCATGTTAGTCCCTGATGTCATACATGGTCTATCATGCATCCTGTACCCAGCTGCTCTCTTTGCTACTTTAGTACATGGTTACAGGCTGGAGTAGAAAAGAAAACAGAGAAGGATGGCAGAGGAAGCAAGTGCTTAAGTTTACCAATCCTTTCGTAGTGATTGAATAGTAAAAATGGTCTAATAAGGCAACAAAGTGCAAGGCTTAAAGGAAGTAGATGAACAGTATAGATGGTAATCAAAACCCAAATGAAATGATCAGTGCAAAGTCTAGTGGGAGCAGAGGTCCTTAAGTATTTATGCAATATGTTTAACCCTCCCTTTCCCAGCCTTGTACTACCTATGTCCCGGCTGTTGTAACAACATAATGATGGAGTGTTTAGGATATCACACGGTTCCCACGAACCCCGAGTAGCCACCCCACAAGCTGCAGCTAGCTGAAGTTGAATCTGGAGGTGGTATGCAAACAGTTCAGGTGCCATTAGGATCTTCTGCTTTGGGAAGTACTAATGTAGGTGGCTCAGCTGGTCTGGATAATAATGTATAAGCCTGTCCAGATGGCTGTGGTCAGCTCATGCCAAGGCCAGACTTGGCATTTGCCCAGAAAATCCCTTATGGTAATTCTGAGGTGTTTGTGGTACCCTCCAGAGCCTCCTATTGCCATGTGTGGCAGGAGGGGTTGCAGGCAGCTGTGAAGCAGCAGGGCCCACCTCCAGGAGAATCAGCAGAGACGGAGAGAGTGGACCACTGGAAGTGAGCTGTGTATGGGACTGTTTCCCAGAGCCCATCTACTCTGGCAAATGTATACTAAAGGCCAAAATTTGCAGTTCCGGATATGGATGCTAGTATTGTTCAATCCCGTTGCAATGCTCAAGACAGCGAAATGCTATCCATAATGATAGCTGCAGATGCCACAGTGATTGACAGGACAGTACGCGTGGAGCATTTACTGTTAGAAAGCAATCCAAAATGTTTCATTTGTCACAGGCCAACATATTTAATACTGTCAATCTTGAAGTACCACATCTAGTAGCAAAAAAGTAGGCTATATCCGCAGGATGTGTTGTATAGAGACCTAAAAGTAGTTTGAGGTAACAGATGGTAACTCTTGGTCTGTTATATAAAATTATTTGTAAACGTCAGGGAAAAAAATAAAAATAGAATTAATTCAGTCAAAAATTCCTGCTGGTTTAGAGAACATGCTGAGATTATATCTGATGGATAATAGGAATGTTTGACAGGAAAACGATTGCAGTGTAGTCAGTGTTTTGAAATTTAAGCCTAGATGGTAGGAGGGCTTCCCCTCTCTTTATTTCCTTTGGAATTTGTTGTTTGAGTAGAAGGATGGGCAACTTTTACCTGCCAAGTCAACACCAGTGTGGGTCACCGCACTTACTGGGTTCAATCATGATGCACTGAAATAACAAAGTCCTCAGACCAAGCCAAGGCAGCAAGCACTGATGTGATCTTACCATCTTTACTGACTCTGCTCTAGTCCCAACCATCACCTGAAATACCAAGGCTTGGCTACTTTTGATGGCCCCTTTGTGCTTCAGTTTCTCCCTCTTTCTTTTCTAGTCCTTCTGATTTTTGCCTTTATGTTAATCAAGTCCGGTCTAAAAGCCTGTCTTCTGCAACCTTGTGACCAGGTAAAAAGCAGTGTCTTTGATGTGATAATAGTTTTGTCAGAGCTTGAAGTGACTTGAAAGATGACGCTTATCTTTTCATTACTAGTGGCTGGTACGGAAGAACACGCAAGACCAAATGACATTTTCTTATTTGTTTAGCATTTAGATTTCTTTCTCCCTTTCTTGCTTGTTATGTTTGTACGTCCCTTTCGGCTTCATGACATGAATCTCTAGGCTATTTGTTTTCCCATCCCTAAAATCACAGTTAACACTATTATCAACATTTTGGTTTGTCAAGACTGTCAAAACAGGAGTGTTTTTTTTATTCTATATTTTGTATATCTGAAATAGTGGGAAAGGGATACAACTGAAGATTTAGGTTATCCTTCAAATGATTTAACTGAGTAGGATTTGTTACTGCCTCCCTCACATTCTTTTTCTAAAGGGCTCGCACATTCTGTATGGTTGCCTGTGATAGAATTAAGCAGGATGAGATTGCCGGGCTCATAAACCTGACATTTAATATGGTACAAGGCAGCATCGTGTTAACCACTTTGTGCTGATTTTGGCCATATAGATGGACCAAGGTAGTCAACACAGGGACTACATCTCATTAAACAAAGATTGAGAAAAGGGGCTGGTGTCATTGTAGTCCTCTTGAAGTGGATTTCTGCTATAGTGCTTCAGTGTAAAGAAAGCAAGCTATTAAGCTAAACAAAGTGATCTTCTCTTCATATAGCACTTGATTATTGTATATTGATGGACTGGTCATCTTAATTCAGAAAGAAAATGGGACTATGGGAGAGAATTAAAAGAATGAAGTGTTTGGGGAAAAAGTCTTGAGACACAAGCCGTATATGTATTCAGCAGATCAAAAAAAAAAAAAAGGATAGAAGGTAACATAGCACTTACATATGGCAAAGTAAGGTCATTGTGGAGAGCTTTTAATAATACAGAGAGGCACAGAAGATGCCGTTGTATCTTATGCCATTAATTTCTACAGTTTGAGTGTTAGGAGTAATTAAACATTTAAACAATTGTCAGGGAAAAGTGGTAGAATTGAAGCATGCTGTAGGTTTTACAACGGTCTCTTTAAACAGCGCACACTGATCCATGTTTGATGTTTGACATTTGAAAAAAATTGTATGGCTATTGTATAGAGCAAGTGAGGACAGTGGTACTGCTGGGCCAAAATGGTACCTGGGAGTGGCTGTCTTCAGCATCAAACTCCATGTCCACTCAATGGCTAAGCTTTTGCAATGATTTCAAAGCAGGATTCAAAGCTGGGTCATCAAAACAGCCCTTTTTACTTGGTGCTGTGGGCCCTGGACCTCTCTTTCTTAGGAGCTGGTAATTCTGCAATCCTTACTGTAGTTACACTCAGTGGAGCTGAGGAATTTGCAAGGACAATGACCATGGCAATGGTCCTTCTCTTTCTATGGTGCAAAAATCTGCAGAATGCCTATGGTTATTAATTGAAAATTCAAAGCAAGAATTTTCCTTCCTCTTCTCCTCCTGTGGTCAAGAAAAATGCAATCGTTAAGAATGCACTGTTACAGTATTGTATAACACAGTTTTCTCTGTGAAATACAGTATTGTGAAATACAGTGCTTGTCACTAGTGTTTCCTTGGCTTCATGTCCTGCTGCCTTCACCGTTCCTAGAAATCACGCAAAGCTTATGTTCCTTGTTCTGGTTCACCAGGCCCATGTCCGCCTCTAGCTTAAGGACATTCTTTTGGCCTTTGGAATGAGTCTCTTCTTTCTGTGACCATAGTGAGTCATCTTCAGTGTCATCCTTCTTGCTGGATGTAGCACTTCTGATGGTCATCTTAACATATCTGACAGAGATGTTGGTCATGGAATGTGCCCAGAGCTCTCCAAGGACCAAACCCACCTCTGGGTCCTGTTGTCCTCCCTTGTGTCTGGGCACCCTTCTGCCTTACCACTGACAACATCACCCAGCCATAGCTTCATCTGCAGGAGCCTGGGGTCCTTTGGTCTCCTTTCCTTCTAGCCATAGCAACGTTTGCCTGTCCTAACCTGTACAGAGAGAAGTATTTTCTTCCTTGAGCAGCTATTGAACTCATTTTCCTCTGCCTGTCACCAATAGCAAGGCCTGGCCCATGCTAATGTAGTGAGTGAAACCCATTACCCCCCACGCTTGGCCTGTTGCTGCAAACTTACCCAAAAGGTTGGAGAACTACTGCTGTAGTGGCCTGGGAAGGATGAGGAGCAGCAGCTGTTGCTGAAAGGCACCCCTTCTGTGCATTTTTACATGACAACCCTGCAGCTCTTTTTGCCTGGCTTTGTATGTTGGAGTGTGAACAGACTCTGGAGGTGCTCTGCCCGCACCTTAAAGGAAAAGGGCTACTGAGAAAAACTGCAAGCCACGGTCTTTGCGCTGCGAGACTGTAGGTGGGGGTGGGTTTTTTGGTGGGGTTTTTTTGTTGTTTTTTTGTTTGTTTTTTTAAGCAGTCAATGGCAAATACGTACTGTAAATATTTGCTGGTGTTATAATTTAAAACCACTTATTTCTTATAAATGGAGAGTTTGTATGCTGTAAGAAAAATTTCATCGCTTGACAGTGGGACTGGTTTGGCAAGCGGGTTACAATCATCTTAGTGTGATGGCGTGGCTGTCACAGAACACTAAGGCAGCTTCCTTTGCTTTCACTGAAGCTTAGCTTTGCTATCATCATTGGCATTGGTTGTGGATAGCGCATTGCTTCTCTTTGGGTGCTTGTTCAAGTACTGCTGCTGCAAAAGTTTTATTTAATTTTTAAACTTTGGTTTGAAAAACAATAACAAAACCAAGATCTCTGCACCAGGAAGGTTAGTCTTTTTTTTTTTGTTTTTGTTCTCAATTCCAGCAGGTTTTGTTTTCCAAATTACTGAAAATGTTAGAAACATTCTTCAATCAAAACTGTGTATTCCATGTAAGTCTTTTTGGCTATAGAAGGCAACCGGGGAATTGCTGGACGGTCAGTATCCCTTTGAAGTAATGCAGATCATATGCTCCATTTATGGAAGCGTCTAAGCTGCTGCTACAGCAAGAAACTATCACTTAACGTGGGCCATGAGATCAGTCTACATTATGGTCTGCTTCTCACAAAAAAAAAATCAGAACGGCTGTGATAAAGGCTAATTTCCTTAGATTCCTCATTCTTTTTTACATGGATGATGTATTTATTTTTAAGCATCTGTGTTTGTGCCAACAGATTTTTCTCTTAAGCTAGTGCTGAGAAATTGCTCTTCCTCTCCAAGGACACTGCTCTGTGGTCTGCTGCAGCGTAACCAGCTAAACTTAATCTCTGCCTTGTTCAACACTTGAAAGGAGCCATTTACAGAATTTTTCAAGAAACAGACTATTTTTCAGCTGCCTCAAGTGAATTTGGGGAACCAGTGAGGGAACTAGGACTAAAACATGATGGTACACAGATGAGTCTGGTGATTTGCAAGAAGTAGTCTGAAGCTATAGCACACATGACAAACCTTTTATATTGAACCTGTAAGTACTTGTTTGAGGAGTCTGCAGCCACCTGCCACGGTACTGTCACCTAAACCGCAGACTGGTGCAATGGCTGTATTGTTAGGAAGTACTCTAAACCAATCCTGGTATTGAACCTGACCCAGAACATGGTTTTATGTTTGTAGTTCAGATGCGCTGCTGTGTAATACAAGTTGTTTAGCTGCCTTTGTATTTCTACGGTAAGACAAGCTCTACTTGTCTTAAAACCTACAGGAAAAAAAGATAAAGGAGGAAACATGTCTCACTGTCATACCTGAGGTTATCAGAGATGCCTGTGCATGGTAACTGCAAAAACAAACAAAAAAGAACTGCTTGAAAAGCGACACTTTTTATATTGTCTCCCCCTATCACCTCCCTTTTTTTTTATCCAGTGTAACCTGAACTTGACTGCAGGATGGGCTGTAAATAATTGCATCTATGTTGATGTTTGCAAATGGTGGATTTGATAGTGAACAAATACTGCTTCATGTAAGAAGTACATAAATAAGCTAGTCTTTAATAGTTGCACAGATGTAAGATGAAAGTATGATCATTTCCTCCAGCAACAATTTCACTTCTTTATTGAGTTTACATTTTTTGCTGGTTTTGATTTTTGTATTTACAAAGTAATTTCCATTCTCCTTCAATGATTATGCAGTTTGAAAAAGGGACAGATCTTTACATACATATGGAAAATAATTTTCTTAAAAGGAATGCATCTATTCAGGCACTTTTCACAACTTTGCCTGATGGATCTTATTTTCCTTTTTAAAATTATTATTATTATTTTGACCATTCTTATGTGACTGTTTTCATTAACTGTTTACAAAAATGCACTGTACTAGAGAGCATCCTAGGTCTACGACTGAAATCAGACCAGTTTCAAACATAAACTAACGACCTCATTTGTCTTGCATAAAATACATGGGTTTTATTTTTGTTGGAACAGCTTTACCTTACTATGTAATGAATGTAAAATATATCTCCTGATTCAATATTCCTATAACTTAACCCCTTCCTCCTTTTCTGAATTTGGTTACTTCTTCCTCTCAGGACTATTTCACATCTCTCATGATGCTTTTGTTTATTTAAGGTGACTTCTTTTCAACATGATACTGAATTTATAGTGACTAGACTTTTGCTCTTTTCCATTTCAAATAATGCTGGTAAGAATCCTGTTTTCCCTACATAAGCCCACAATTGTTAATGACTACACAGAAAAGTATGTTGCAGAAATAGATTCTAGTAGAACACATTTCTAAATCTTCTTCCAGTTAATACTAGTACCACTGCATTTCTTTTCCATTAGATTTATATTCCTATCAAAGAAAGCAAGTTTAGTTAGTTGCACTTGACTTAGAATCATCCAATGGTTTGGGCTGGAAAGGACCTTAAAGATCATCCACTTCCAGCCCCCCTGCCATGGGCAGGGACACCCTCCATTAGACCAGGTTGCTCAAAGCCTCATCCAGCCTGGCCTTGAACACCGCCAGGGATGGGGCATCCACAGCCTCCCTGGGCAACCTGTTCCAGTGCCTCACCACCCTCACAGTGAAAAATTTCTTTCTAATATCTAAATCTGCCCTCTTTCAGCGTAAAACCATTACTCCTCGCCCTATCACTGGTGGTCAAGTTCTGATGATCAAGTTGACTGCTACTTGATTATTGTCTTACTGGTGCTTGAAATTCTGGCAGCAGGCTTAGTATTTCATGAGGAATACTGAACTGTAAGCCCTTACATTCACATTTTGAAATAGTTTATGTACTTGCCATTTCCCAAAGCTCTCTTACCTCATCTAACCTGAGTATGTAGAAATAATGGTAGATAATTCCAGTTAAATATTGGTATTTCCTTTTCTATAAGCACAGATCTCTTCTAAGAGAAATTCTAGCTACAGCTTGTGACAACTATGTAAGTTTAGACGGATTCTTGAAGACAACAGCAAGATGGGAGTGAAGGAGGAGAAGATTAGATTGGTGATTAGATTTTGCAGGTATTTACCAAAAGAGAACACTTGGAAAAAAAGGCAAGCAAATAGTGGAAGTGACCTGTTGAATAGCTGCTGCATGATTCAAATTGACAACACTGACTAGTGAAGGAAAAATAAAGTTGCAGAATAACTTTCTTTTACTGAAGGAGAGAAAAGAGAGAAGGAAGGAAGAAAACAGTAGCAGGTGAATAGAGGAGAGAAGGCAGCATCAGCAGAAATTGAGAAGAAATGGTGATGATAGTGTCTGGTGCCCAAAGAACAGTGAACATGGACTGTGAAAGAGAACAGATGATAGAATGGTCTGCAGACAGAAGACAGAAAAGATGGGGAATCTAAGGAAGATGCAATTACCGTCAGAAAGAGGACATGTGTGTAACTGGTACTCCCTTCTGAAGAAAAATGGATAGTCTGTCATGAGAATGGGTCCAGAAGTATGTTTGTATAGATCTGGATCTGAAAACTATAGTGACCCAGTGAACAGAAGTGTACAGATTTCGTAGAAACTTTAGTGGAATTTTTGCATTTCCTGAAGAGGAAGGGCAAAGATGTGATGATCAGAAGAGTTGGTGCTAAGATTGATAGATCACTGAGATCAGTACAGAAAAAGAATATTTCTTAATGGATATTCTAGTATTATGGACACTTTCTGGGATTCAGTTTAGACACATGCAGGGGGCAATTGTGTTGAGGTAGAGCTACATTTACATACAATCCATGCCCACCTAAAGATAAAGAGGGAGGAAG
The DNA here is from genome assembly GCA_011057875.1 of Pterocles orientalis. Taxonomy (NCBI): domain Eukaryota; kingdom Metazoa; phylum Chordata; class Aves; order Pterocliformes; family Pteroclidae; genus Pterocles; species Pterocles orientalis. The sequence continues at coordinate 10,777 of WKFP01015208.1, read as the reverse complement.
GGCATAGAATACGAAGGTTCATCACAGACCAAGGCATGGAGAAAGATCGATGTAGTGCTGTTAGAGCAGTAGTCATCCTAGAGAGAATTCTGGGATCAGAAAAAAAAAAAAGGACTAGTTTTAAGAAAACATTATGAGAAGGCTTATGTGAGACAATTGCAGGGAATAAATTCTGTGTTTCCAAGAGGCTCTTCCTATTGCATGCTCTTAAATGTTTATCTAGATATTCTCCAACTGTTTCGCTCGATCCTGTCTGTCGTGGGTTAAGCAGAGGAGAGTTTTTTTTCCTTTTCCCTTCTCTTCATAAATAGCTAGAAGAAGCTATGTTTTGGATTCCTGCTCAGGAGAGAATTGATAAAAGAAGAACGTTTATAGTTATTGCTAGGATGTTGCTATTTGTTCTCAAGGACGAGATACATTCAGCCTCTCTCCTCTCCATAGAGAGAGAGAGAGACAGCCCGGCTTCTAGCTTGGGATTTGCTTTTAGGTCAAGATTGAGAAGCAGACTGACCAATTATTCCATCCCATGCACGTCATACCCAGTATATAGGAGAAGACTCTTCCAGGAGAGCTGGCTTTTCACTTCCGGATTCATCTCGCTTTGGGGCCCTGCGTTCGCTCTCCCAAGGCCTTTCCTCCCCCCTCCCCCCACGGCCGCCGTTAGCTCTCGGCCCGGGACACTCGTTTATCTCCGTTCCGTGAGTTTTGGCATCCTCCCTCTCCAGGAGGATCGT
>WKFP01015206.1:720011-744525 GCA_011057875.1 Pterocles orientalis | reverse complement strand
GAAGGGGAAGGGTCGGTTGACCTAGTCTCTAGTGCACTGACTGCTTCCAAGTCATCTGAAAACTGATCCAGCTGCAGCAGACCAGGGTTCCCACTGGCTAATTTATGCTGCTTCTAGCTAATAATTCAAAATATCTGCCTCTGGGCAGAGCAAATTAGCCTACACAGAACTGCTTCTGGTCCTGGCAAAAATACTGTAAAGGTAGATCAGGCTTCTCTATATTATACCAATCTGGAAAAGAGTAGCTCAAAGAGCAGAGAATATTTCTGGACTGCACAGACAAACAGGCATGAGCCAGAGTGTCCTCCAAGTTACACTAGTTGACGCTGCCCTTTCACTCTCAAAAAAGCGTCCACCTAGGAGTTCCAAGTGCAGAAGCAGGGAAATTCCTCCCCCAAGGCATGCCTCACCTTAGGGCTGCAGAAAGAGATGTCATAGCATTTGCTATCTTAGCTCTCTGTCACTAGAGTGTCCCCCCTCTACATGACTGACTCTGTTACCAGCATAACATGTCACATCATATCACAAGACTAAGCAGGACTGCTGGTTTGGTTTTTGGGGGTTTTGGTTTGTTTTTTTTTTCTTCCCCATTATGCCCAACCAGAGCTCAGTAAACACTCATCCTATGATCTAATTTTCAACAAGTTTATGAGCAGGCAAGAAACAAGATGCTGTAATCCATTAGCTGGTAGGATTCCTCCTATACCTGGGGAAACGGGTTGTTTTCACTCACCCAGCTATGCAGAGAGAACACTGACAATAAATTTGAGGAGCTTGGGTAAAATGGTAAACTGATGTTAATTTATTGACTAATGAATTGACTAATGAAACTTGAATAAGGTTTCAAATTCTTCACATATCATAGAACATTATTTTCTTTACAGACAAATTTAGGTGAGGTGATAATTTAATTATATGTCACTTGCTCAGTACCTTATATATAGCCCTGATTTTTTATTATTCTCGAGATGACATGAAAACTCTGCCAGCTGTCCTTGACCTCCAACTAAAAGATTAATCTTGCCTTACAAAGTATAACTTGCATAGAAGCAAAAAGGGAAATATCCTTCACCCCCAAAGAATCTCAATCCAAAAAAACCTCGTAATTAAAAAAAAAAACCCACACACCAAAAAAACTGAATTACTAAAAGCATTTTTTTTTCCTGAACACAAGCATGCAAAAGGAAATTTTGGCTCTAAAAAGGATTACTTTTGATGGACAGTTTGTTTGCCTGAATAAACTTAACTGATCAAATAAAGTTACATTGAAACATGATACAAACACAAACTTTGTGTGAATGTCAGACCATAGCCCATTGGGCTCGCTGTGGCTTTGCACAGCGGCACCCTCAGGGAAGTTCAGCCAAGTCCCTGTTGAGCACATGCAAACTGCAGTTCTGCAGAGACTTGCAACTTAGCCCTAGTCAAGCAGATTTTCAGAGGGACATTTGTAGCACATAGGATACAGCCTCCCTTTTCCAGTCCCTGTTCTAAACCACAATAGTTTAATTAACAATTATATTTTTTCCCTAGACAATCTCTACTTGAAATTACAAAATAAAGAAAAAAAAAAACCTGTTCTAAAAACCTTCAAGTCTACATACTAAAACCTTACCAACATTAAATCTAACTGAAAACAGTCTTAAGATTGTGTATGTTTCCTGTTACTATAGGCAGGGCCTGTAATTCAAAAAGCCTCTCAAAAGAGGTGGGTTTACTTTCTTTTAAACAATGTCAACATCTCAAAGCCAAGAGACAATGTAAGGGTGTACAGTATTGCTTCAAATTGAACATAGCACACACACACACTGTAAAAATGCAACCTCTCTTCATAGACGTTTCCTTGAAAGCAGATACTTTACTCAGACAAAATAAATAGTAAAACTTACTCTCTAATGCCAGACCTGTTGGACCTGCCTCCAACCATGTAGCCCTATTACATTGTCTGGTCTTGAGTCCCTCCAAGAGATTCATATCAGAAGAGACTGGTCAATGTTTCTGTCTCCACTGCCCTTTCAGGAATGGAAGGAAAAAAGCAAAACAAACAGACCTTTTAACATATTTTACCACAAATTATGTCGGAAGCCTCAGTCCTGCAACCAGACCAAATGCTGAATTCTTCTCACAAAGCGTCACTAACATGAGTTGTGCTTTATGCTGGTAAAGGAGTCTGTTCACTGAGCACAAGGCTGTGGGCAGATCCAGGCACCCACATCATCGTTTAACTGTCATGTTTGTAGCAGAAATAAATAATAAAAAATAGAGAGGAAAACTTCTGCAGGCAAAACCAGTGACATCTTATACCACCGGACTAGAACAAACGGGCTTTAAAGCAAGCATAAATTGTACTTTACACATTTTAACTCACACCCTGTTAGGAAAACATACAGGTGACCTTGGCACCTCATTTACTTGGAAAAAATTCAGCTGTTTAACTTCACTAAGTTTTCAGATTATATAATTAATGCTGTAAAAAAAATATTATGTTGGTTTAAGAATATTTTATTGCAATTAGCCCTGTATCAAGAGGATATCTTTTCTGTCCTGAAGCAAAATATGAACTCTTACCAAAATAAATATCCATGCTGCTTATACTTGTGCAACCTTTTCATAGCCTTAGCACAAATGCAAATGAGAACACACTCATCATACTGCTGACTCTTCTCCAATTTTTATAATACACACCTCATTTGATTACAATAACTAGGTTTTGTTCTATCCAAATCAAATTAACTGTTTGTAATATCTTCTGCATAGAAAACTTTTTCCTTAACTTTATTCTAATTTGACTGTGTCTGAAACAACCTTCCACAGAGTTAGGGAAAATAAACATAAAAAAAAGAAAACAATGAAAGAAAACAACAAAAGAAAACCCCAGCAGCTCAGTGCATCATACTTGAGAGTGTGGTATGGCTGCATTCTTGTTATCATTGCTTTAAGTTTGATCTAGTAACATGACAGTAAGATTTTTTGGTTTTAAAAATGGTCTACTACTTTTGCCAAAAATCAAGTCATTAACAAATAATGACAGCTGTGTCAACACATATTGCTTTAAAAATATGGCCTAAGATAGAACTCTTCATTGTAATTAAATTAAAGACCCATGCCTTTTGGCATAAAATCTTATGTTACCACCAATGAAAAATATGCCTGTACCAATTTTAGGGGAAAAAAAAAAAAAACCTCACCAAAAAACCCCTCTTACTCAATACTCAGAAGGCTGTATTATGATTATGACCTCACCATTAAAAGATGCAAGTCTTGGGGTACCTCTTCAGCTCTGCAGATATTATTTTAGCTGTATGATGCACATTCACTGAAGACAACAGAAGTCAGGAGCAGCCATGTCTGTTCTGCGAAAACCTTCAAAGAATTGAATCAAACAGATCTGACCCTCCACATCTTAGATACATGGGTCCAGCTCCTGAGAGTTAGCCAATCAATCATATTTTTTTCCAAAACATGGCACATAAGTCTTTCTTTTCAGCCAGTATGCACATGGAATTAAACTCTTTAGTTCATTTCTATTATGATTCTCTGTTGATAAACAGATAATTTTGATAATGCTACTTCCTATAATCATATGTGAGCACAAATATTAAGTGAAGTGAAAGTGAAGATAAATGCACCATATTCTTAACATTTCTTAAATGTGATATAATCTGTCATCTGTCTCTCCCTACATGGCTTTCTTTTTCATGGGGCAAGCCTGTGCATCCTCTCCACAAAATCCATTGTGCTACACCACACTGCAGCTATACTGCACTTGTAACTAACTTTAGCATAACTACATCGTGTCCAGGACCTGCAAAGATTTATGGATATGTTTGACTCAACACTGTCCTTGAAGATTTAACTCTCCTTGCACAACATTATTCACTCAGGTAAGTCTTCACAGGCACACGTTCAAGGAATACAGGGTGCAGGAACTGTGTCTAAAGCTAAAATAATAATAAGCAAGTAGTGAATGCCATTCAAACAGAGAAGTCAGAGCAAGTATGTATATGTTAAAAAGCACGACTCCTTCCTCATAACGTTGTCCATAACGTTACTAAGCAACATGAATTTGCAGGCGCTCTATTGCTGCAATTACAGTGATCTCTCAAATGAAATTGGTACAGCTTCAATCTGCAATCTAAGTCATTTCTGAACCCTATAATCAGGTTTATTGGAAGGAGAGCTCAGGCTATTTCATTTCACAAAGAGTAAACAGACCATTCATTCATAGTATTTTTCATATTCTCTACATTTTCTAACATTAAATTAAACATGTGCTTGCCTTTGTCCTCTGTTTTCTGATCTATTAAGCAGCAGATGCCCAGCCAAGAAATCTCAGTATCCTAAAGAACTGAACCATATGTTGTAGAACTTGCTGGGTTAATAACAGTCTCACAGAAAGACAGCAAAAAAAACATTGATGATGGCAAGCACTGACAGGTCATTCTCTTGTCATGGAGGACGTGGACTTGGCAAACAGCATCATGTCCAAATACATCTGCTGACCAAAGCTGGCAAGGTGAGTTATATATAATCAGCACAAAGCAAGAGCACCATAATGCCAATCAGCCTGATTATTCTCAGAACTTCTTACCAACTTCCCACCATGCCATCTGGCAAGCTTGTGGTGTATATCTTGTGTGAATTAAAGACCACAAACATTTTTTGACCAGCCTGCCAGGAAACACCATCACTCTTTAAATCAACCAGAACTCACCCTACCTGAAGGACCAGAACTCACCCTACCTGAAGGACCTTACTTTCTAGTCTACCTTTAGTTTTTAGTGTGCACAACTCAGTAATTTCTCATGGATATCCATTTTTGGCAAGTAACTGAAGGTATCTTCATGTCTCCTCTAGATCAACCTTACAAAAATTGGAAGAGATACAAAACTTCTTGTGCATTTCAGAGTTCAAGAAAATTCAGTATCAACATGATAACACAGAATAGCACATTAAAATGTAACAGATTTCTGTCATTGCAGTGTAACATTCATCTTGGAGTGACAAAATTATTAAATACGACCTTAGAGACTTGATCATGCACACCCAAAATCAACAGGAGTTCTCCCTCTATTTCAGTGGGAATGAGTTAAGTACTATAGGCAATGTTTCCAGAACTGTTAAATGCTTAGCAGCTGTCACTTGATAACAATAATAAGGAATTGCCAGGTGCAGACTGCATTTGAAGTCTGGTTTAATATTTGCCTCTCATGTCCTACTGAGCACTGATATCGTTTGAAAATCTGGATGCCTATTGACAGATCTAAATTCAGATTGGGGGTCCCTTTGAAATTCTGCTCCAAGATGTACACTAAAACCTTTTAGAGCCTATTAACACACCCTTCTTCAAGTTGCTCAGAAAGATCTAAAGCCATAGACACAGTTGCTCTTAAAAAAATCTACTGCCAATCCTTTTAAGAGAGTTCATTAGTTTCATAAGATTGATAATTCAGCACGTCATCCGCTGCCTTCTTCTGCTTCTTCTTTAAACAATGTTATATTTAAAAGTGTCTAGGTCTTGCAGCTGGAGAACTTCTGAATTATTTGGTACAAAACTATTACAACAGATTTCAGCATGTCTCTTTTGATTGTTCCTGTCTTTTGGGAGAACACAGAAGATCCACTCCCCCTTCTCCCCCTTCCCAAAGCTTTAATGAGCATAACTCAGGCATGACAGCATTTTATCTTACATAGCACTTTTTCAGATCTAAAGTCTGGCTTTCTATCCTAAATTCTGTTACTATCTGCTTTCATTACATAATCATTCCTACAGGTATTTTCACAACCTGTTACCTGTTGTATATAAACAAGAAGAAGAATGAATAGAGGGGGAAAAATAATTTTTATATAAAATTCTCAAAACTATTTCTTTATATTCAACCCTCCAAAGCTATATCATAGCTCTGGAAAAATAACATAGAGATATAATGTCTCTATTGTAGCATCTCTCAGTATCAGATTACCTGTGGCTCAAAGAAAACCTGCACAGTTTTTCCATTTGTCATAGTAGTTCTCATGCATTCTAAAAATCATTTTTCTTTCAGAAGTACAGAGCGTTACAACTGCACACTGACTTGCTACCTTTCAGACAGAACTGAATGAAAGAGAACTTACAAAAACAACACTCTCACAAATCTTTTTTACAACTTTTATTCAACACATAGCTGAAGACTAAGCAGCATTGTATCCTATAGCTACATTTGCACAGCCAACTCATCACTTAGCTAGGATACTCTCATCCTACCAACACCATGTCTCTTAGGAGATACAACCTTTCTCCTATTAAATATCCCATCCTACTTCACACAGAATATTCAAAGGGAGGTTCAAGGCCAGGCTGGATGAGGCTTTGAGCAACCTGGTCTAGTGGAAGGTGTCCCTGCCCACAGCAGGGGGGTTGGAACTAGGTCCCTTCCAACACAAACCATTCTAGGATTAGATCTGCAGAAGGATGCATATGCTGGCAAGGAAACAATTCTCAACAGACTTGCCACCAAATGAAACACACGCTTTTCACAAAGACTGAAAAAAAGCTCCTAATACATAAGGATAGTAAGGCAGCTATGGATGAAATACTTGCACACCAAGAGACAGAACAGAGGTCCAAATGAGTTAGCACTTAAAACAATTGAGAAATGTCAGAAAAGTAGCTGGGCACAAAATCCTCAGTATTTAAACAATAGATATTCTCACTCATGCCTTTTAAAGCTGTTCCACTTTGCATGCAATAATTAAATCATTTGTCCCAGAAACAGAAAGGATGGTCTAACATTATAGAAAAGAGCCAAAAATGAGTTTTGTGACTAGTTGTGATGGGTTTACCCTTGGCTGGGAGCCAACCCCACACAGACCACTATCTCACTTTCCCCCACCTCCCAGGGATAGGGGAGAGAATTATAAGGGGTAAAGGGAAAAAAAAAGATTCATGAGACTCCTGGGTTGAGATAAGAACAACTTAATAACTAAACTACAATAATATTGAAAATAATAGTATATGCAAATATACAAATGAGTGATACACAGTGATACTCTCACCATCTGATGACCAAAGCTCAGCCTGTTTCCAGCTAACAATTGCAGAGCAAGAAGAGTCCCGAAACCACACTCCCAGAGCAGAGATAACAGCCCAAGCGTCCCAGACCAAGAGCTGACTGAGGAAGGGAGAAGGCCATGGGAGAGGGACCACCCTGAAAGAGCTGATCCGGAGCAAGAAAGGATCCAGAACAAAAAGGGACGAGCTTCTGGAGGGTCCTCACCTATATACTGGGCACGACATGTATGATATGGAATAGACCATTGGTCACTTTGGGTCTCAATCCCCAATCTAAGATCAAATCCTAGGCTAGTAATTGGGGCTGTGTTCTCTCACAGCTTCTCCTGCACCTGCAGACAGCAGAGGAGCTGAAAGACTTTGGGCTGTCCTGGCAACAACTATAAACATCACTGCTATTAGCTTTCTTCTTAGCACAAATCCAAAACACAGCCTCTCGCTAGCTATTATGAGGAAAGTTAACGCTGTCTTAGCTGAACCCAGGACACTAGTGTACTCCAGAACCAAGAAATTAAGTCCAGTGTAGAAGCCTAACACACCCTGGAGAAAAAAAGCTTTGTCCTGATCAATATTTCATTTCTTATTTCATTTCTTTTTTGACTACATTATCCAAGTTGCTGATGCTATCTCACACTTTAACAGTGATGAAAGTACAAGAGATCACTGGAGTTTCCTGAATTCACACCATAGCAGCAGTAAGAAGAGAAAAATTCCATATTTGCCTGCATAACTAGAACATCTAAAAGCCAGGGTGGCTCACTATCCCCTAACTCAAAGCAGGAAAAATACCATTTCATAGTCAAAACCCTAGGCACACACAGAGGCTCTAACTACCCTAAGCAGCCTGCAACCTCTCCTCTTTACAAAATCTTTGTTATGGTCATTATCTGTCCACCCCCAGACTTCAGCTGCCAGTGTTAAAGCTTTGCTCTGATATGGCACAGCTGTGTAACCTGGACCAGGGTCCTGTGAGAAGCCTCACCTGTGCCTCCACTCACATGCCTCACTCCCTTTGGCTCCCAAGCAGCAGTTAAGCTCTGGCCTGTGCCTTAGTCTTTATATATGGCCTGTACTCTAGGTACACCCAGCTTGGCTAAGGTGAGTTCCTGGCTAGACTCAGATCCACCTGGTCAATATGGAATATCAAAGTCTAGTAAGGAAAATACATTTCATAGTCCCAATATAAGACTCTTCCTTCTTTTGAAATATATTTGGACATACAATAAGCACATAGGTTTTACATTGATGTAAACCTGGATTGCACAAAATTAATTACAAAAGAAAATATTTTACCTTACCCTGAGAAAGCTTGAATATTTTCTTCTAATTGACATTATTTTATTATCTGTTTTCTAGGTAGGTTAGGTTTTACCTAACATATAAGAAACAAAAGACAGAGATAAATTATATCTCTCTAGCTATTCACTGAGATCCTGGCACTGATTTCTGGACAGTCGACAGCTCTAGAGTTCACAGGCTTTTCCAGTTTACTTATGATGTCTCTGAATGGAGGAATAAGGACTGTTTCTCCTGACCCAAACGAAGGTTGCTGAAAGGTTGTCTGTTAACCTTTGCTGGCAGTACTGCAAAGAGCCTCTTTCTGGGACAGAAGTCATGACACATTTGCAAGGAGGTAGAAAGTTGTGCAACCCCAAACAAAAATATTTTCCTTATTAAAAAGTTAGAAAAATACTTATTTTAAATATATGCATACACATATAAATATGTGCAAAGGATAGGTGAAAAAATATATTTGAAAAATGGCCCTTTCCAGTCTTAATGTCTGTTTATGGGGATGAACATATAAAGACAATGTGCAAAGGAGCATACAATGACAAAATATTTCTCAAAAGCAGCAGGAACAACAAACATAACCCAGCCAATGGTGTTCGCAAGCAAAGGCCTGTCAGGTGTGATCTCTCGAAAGGACAAACTCCCCATACGCCACCAGGGTGAGCTCTCACCCAGCAAATCCAGCCCCGGCTCTGCAGCTCCACCACTTCGGGTCCTTCCTTCCTCCCGTCCTTTCAGGCAGGGGAGGAAAAAATAAAAAACCCACGCTATTTAAAGCTTAATGCCTTCTCTTCAAAGCTTTTTGTATCTTCCCGCCTCAGTTCTTGAGCAAAACATGAGCGCCAGTGTGCAGAAATGGCGCTTCCCAAGGATATGTTCAGATCTAGATAGTCAACTTTGCAGACACAGCTCTACTCGGAAAACCTTCAACATGCACTTGAGTGATAAGAAAGCTGGCTAAGCTTGCATGAACAAGCTGGAAGCTAAACCAACACGTCTGGGTGACGCTATGCAAACAGTAGCGCCAGCCAGCAGCTCCTCAGCTGCCCTACACCGCCGCAGCTGCTCTACACTCCCCGAGTTCAGCTTAGCCCTGGTGACCGGCAGCTGCCCAAGGTCTGGCACCTCCTTCTCACCAGTGCTTCTGCTGCCAGGGGACCCCTGCTGCCATCCTCGAGAGGGAAGCAGAAGTGATACTGTTGACACCGTGGGTTTGTTGGGCCCGTTTCACTGCAGGTGTTGGCAAGCTCCTCTTCAGTTAACAGAGACGTGCCCTCTTCCACGATCAGAGTATTTGACCATTTTAGCTTTTTTCTCCTTCTCTACACTAACACTTCAGCCCAGCATAGCATAGGAGCGTGTGCTTAATTTCAAATATGTGAATTATTTCCTTGAATTTTAAATGAAAAACGTGCTGTGCCAGAGTTGAACCCCTAAATCATGCACCACAGGGCAAAAGTTGCGTGAAAACAAAGGGAGCTCATAGTGGATGCCACTGCTTATGCAACTGCTGTGGCCAACAATTTTCAGCTAAGACTTTTTTCAGCCACGGAGAATAGTAATTACATATCAGAATAAGGCTTAACTATCTTGAGAAGAGTGATATTCTCTGTGATGTTTATTTATTCTTAGCCACAGAAATATGTTGCTGCAGGTGCAGATTTTCAGTGATACTGAAACTTACAGAGGTTTTAGTATCTGAAAGGAAGGTTTTGATAATGATCAAAACATGATTATTATATCTGTCAAAGATTCTTCTAGCTACAATTCTTCCCCTTAACAGATTTTGCCCTTTATGCTAGGCTCCTTAAAACCCATTCCCTTCTGTCACTCCTCTACCATGCAAACACAGAGCATTAAACTTCAAGAGACACCTTGCAGATTTCAAAAATACCTTTATGGTGGAAACTTCACAGATTGCTGACTTTTCACTAACAGCACCAGCCACAGTGAAACCATCAGTCTCAGGAGGAATGGGATGAAGCCAACTAAAGGCCAAATAGTACCTGAAGAACAAACTTTCTTCCAAACATAGAGCAGAGCAGAAATAAAAATTAAGAATACTGGAAGTATGACACTGATGTTTAAGTCAGTATTTATTATTTTTAAATAGGTTACTATTACAAATATTAAATGGCAAAAGATACAGATGAAGGGTTTTTCCCAATGTGATTTTGACAGCGTTGTGAAAAACAGTCTTAATGTTGAAACATTTATACCAAAAGTGCTTGCTGAAGGAACAACTTAGAGCCCAGTCCTTTAGATGTTGTAGATCACAACTCTGATGATGTGTGTAGCCTGCCTAACATCAGTAAATCTTTCATCAGATTCCTAGGACTTGCATAACAGTATGGGTATTAACATCTCCTGCAAGCGTAGTGTCTGAAAAGTTCCTACAAGATGCTTTGGACCTCCCAGAAATTCCTGAACCTTAAATTCACAGAAAGTTGCAACTCACCTCTAGTTCCCTCTTCAGACATATGGGTGCAAAAATGTCTGTTTCTAAAATTGCTGTCTCCACAATGCTTCTCCAGCAGTTACCTAGCCTTGAAACCACATAAGCTCTGTCAGCATCTCAGTTTTCATTCTGAAGTTCCCAAACACTGAAAGTCTTTTTTCTGGTATTGCAAATGCTTGTTGTGTCACATAGTGATGAACCAAGCTCATTCTTGACCTCCACAAAACAAACTTAACTCTTTCATGACAGAGACATTTTAGTCCAGAAAGGAAGCACAGAGCATACTCAGTACATCAGGTTTCAAAAAAAGGTGGAGACTGCTGCCTTTACCTATTTACCCTATTTTTATCCAGAGACTCAGTGATTAAAATATTAATTCAAGCTGAGAGTTCAATTCATTCTCTACTTTAGGGTACTTGCCTGCATATCTCTCACCACTCTGGTGATCTAAAAATGGTGGTGGAAAGGAAGAAAAAGTTGAAAAGATAGAGGTAACTTGCAACATGTTTCATTGCAGTTGTTCCACTTTTTTTGATGAATGATGAAGGATTGATTTGTCTGAACACTATAATGCCCAAGGCTCTCTGTGGATCTGGTTCTGACTATATTCTGTACCCACTGCAATCAGGCCCCTAGGCATTCAAATTATTCAAGCTGATGAAGTTCATATAAAACACACGTAATTCCTAAGAATAGCCACCTCAGATCAGCCTGGTATCTTGTCTCCAACAGCAGTCAACTGTGGATACCTTAGCAAAAATAGAGGACAAGAAGAGAAGAAATCAGTAAAAGCCCAGACCGTTCCTGCTCATGTTACTTATCTCACTATACATCTACTGACTTAATTGGCTTTTGCATAAGTAAACAAAGAGGATTTGTCTCAATATTAATATTGAGATTAAAAAAATTTAAAATAAACCAAAGGGTTTCTCAAGTCTTTAAATAAAATTAATGATGCTGTGTCACACCAGAACTCCTAGGATCTGGTCTGGGGGGAAAGCAATGCTGTTTCATATGCTTTGTAATTTTTTCTCTCTGTTCTTTCCCAGGAAACTAGAAGTAAAATAGGTAAAGTGAGAGCACTAAAAAGCAACATTCCAATTTAGTGTCATTGTTAAGAGTCATCTGTGCATTGATAAGCAAGTTTTGGTAGTTGCAGAATACTTTTGTCATGCTCAGAGGTTACCAAAGTATGGTGTGTGTGTGTATGTGTATATATATATGTATATGAATGACACCTAATAACATCACATTACAGACACCATATCATAGTTGTTACGGTTGCACCAAAGCACGTTGCTTTTGCCCCAAGGATTCTGCCCAGCTAGTGATCAGAGGCGAATTCCCACTACCGTAATCTCCAGATATTAACAGGATAAACTTGCCTGTTGCTCCAATCTTTAACCTAAAAATCAATACAATAAGGAATCCATCTCAGCAGGAAGCACCTGTTTCTGTGCAAGTGGATATTTTCACAGTCCCCCTCCTCTTCTAGTCAGTCCTGTTGTACCTTGTGAAATCTTTATTTCCGCTCCACAACTGACTGTGAGTTAACCTTGGCTAGATGCCAGGTGCCCACCAGGCCCCTCTATCACTCCCCCACTTCAGCAAAATAAGGAGAAGAAAATAAGATTAAAAACTTGTGGGTTAAGATAAAAGCAGTTTAATTAAAGCAAAAGCCAAGGCTGTGCACGGAAGCAAAGGAAAAACAAAGATTTTATTCTCTACTTGCCATCAGCAAGCGATGTCCAGCCACTTCCCGGGAAGGAGGGCTTCAATATGTGTAGCGGTTACTCCCAGAGACAAATGTCGTAACAACGAATGCCCTCCTCCTTTTCCCTTCCCTTAACTTTCATTGCCGAGCAGATGTCATATGGTATGGCATATTCCTTTGGTCAGTTTAGGTCAGCTGTCCTGGTTATGTGCCCTCCCAAGATCCTACCCACCCCTGGGGCCCTGAGACTACTACGGGGGGGGTGTTGGGAGGCAGCCTTGATGCTGTGTGAGCACTGCTCAGCAGAAGCCAGAACACTGGTGTTATCAACACCTTTCTAGCTACCAATGCAGCACACAGCACTATGAGGGCTGCTATGGGGAATATTAACTCCATCTCAGCCAGACCCAGTACAGCCATCTTCAAAGGCATCTGTCATATTTATTGCCTATTTTAGTTGAGGTCAAAAAGTCCAGGAGGGATTTGGAGGAGGAAGAGCTGGAAAGTAAGCTCACACCCAACTGGATCAAGGACTTGTACGTGCCACTTCAGCCCAGCAAGCAGCTCCTTAGACAGCAACACACCATCATCATCCACTGCCAGAGTTCAAGGAAGATGTCGCCTCTCTCAGAACTGCTCCTATTGTCTATGATGGGGTCACAGACACAGACAGTAATAGCTTCACGGGGTAAGGAAGGTGCTCACTACAGCTCACGGTCTATGGGCCCGTAATGAAATATGTTTCATACCACTCCGATGTGTATTACTCTCTGGAAAAAGAGTTTGCACATTAGCTAACACCATCACATCAAAAAACAATATCTCTGACCCTGGGCATCCAGCATCGTCCATACCACTAATACACTGTGGGAAGAGTCAGATTTGCAGCCCCATAGTAAGATTAGCTCTATGGATCCTTGGAAGCTTTCTGGTGAGATTCACTAATATTCAGCTGCACAAACTGCCAAATTTCAGAAACCCAGGAAAACAGGAGCAAAAGCAGGAGGTGAAACTACTGTTGCTAATAGAAACCTACTAAACAGCTGAATCAGAAAAGCTGATGGGCCTTCATTCATTGCCAGAAGAAGATGAAGAAGTTGTCTTCTATCCGAGCATCAGTCAGACACCAATACTCTGGGCTTACTGTTCTCTTTCACACATGTAAAATTTTAAGTACCACAAGTCTTAAATTTGACTTTGGCTACCTTTCTCATACAGCACTTTGCTGAGTCCTGAATGCCAATCTCCGGCCTGCTGTGATCAGGACAACATGCTGAAACATACCAAACCCACTCAGGTTTGCTGAAGGGCAAGCACTGCCGAGAGCAAATGCTACTACCATCCTGTATGCAAGCTCCCAGTTTATTACAAAGGATTACATAACATCAGTTTTGCTTTTACATTCTGCTGACCTTCAGTTTTTGTCTGTTTTCCACTACACAGTGTTTTGAACCTGCTGCTTCTCATGCTCACAACAGGGCTTTCTGCAATGTTGCTTCATTTGTCCACAATCATTCTCTAACCTGAAGGTCAGTTTACATTTTTGCTAACCACCAGTTCTTTATTCCCACACTGGAAACACTGAATGTACCTATACCTAGCAAGTTACTTCAATTATAACCAGAGAAACAAACAATTTTTCATAAAATAAACCATATTATAGTTTCTTTGCAAAGAATAAAAGATTTGAAGGAACAGGTCTAAAGATGTTTGTACACGAAGCTGTAGAATATTTGGCTGTGTAGCCTTTCATAGTACAGAAAGGAAAATGTTAACTTTTTTGTTAGGATTCTCAGCTTTTAAAACTAGAGCACAGCTGGAATCCCTCTTTGCTGGAGATGAATCACTGTGAGACTAAGTAAGCAGGTAGTCAATGCAGGATGTATTTCTCCTAATCAAAAAAAGGTTGAAGTGAAAACATGGTATTTTGGTCAATGGAAGTTCTTGATAAAAAGAGAGCAGGTAAGAATAATTCACAGCACGGGCTTTTAGTGAAGCTGTCACTACTTACAAACAATAGTATTTTAATCTTGCCTGCATGTAGTTACTGTTAAAATTTTCTAATATTTGGACAATCAGCTTGAAAAGCTAGCTAACAGCAGCACTTTTTGTTTCATATTCCCATTCGGTCCCAAATATTGTAGGACATCTTAAATAAGTGGATATGTCTTCCGTTTGTGCTGTATGTACAATATTTAGTCCCTGAAGCAGACATTGCAGAAGAAGGGAGTATTAACTCTCAATGTACTGTTTTTTAAAGATACAAATGAAGCTCAAATTACAGAGAATGCAGATAAGTAGTTCTTCACATTTCCAATGCATGACCATGTAAGAAAGATGGGATTCAATTTGGTGGTAAGAACTTCAGACTGCATTAGGTATCCTCAAATAAAATCACTTATACTTCTTTAGCAAAAACAGTATGACAGTACATGGCTAGTTAGCAGTGACATAAATTACAGCAGTTTTATTATCCACAAACAAAAATGGAGCATGCATTAATTACAGATTTCAATTTAACTGTGTATTAAAAGAGGCAATATTCTGACAAAGCAAACTCATGCTTAGTTTTATGGCTCCCTTACATTTGCACCTACGTATGATGTCTTTGTCCTATGTAATTTACATCCCAGGCTCAGCCCACCACCATCAAAACCAGGATATCACCTTCTCCTAGCCATAAACTCTTGCTCTTTGCCATGCTCTAGTCTGGTACATCCTGGACCCGATATAAACTGATATCATTAAAGAGTATTTTGCTGGGTTAGAGAGTTAGATCAGCTCAGGAAAGAGTGACGTACGCCAGAGCTAACACAGTAAAAGGAGAACTGTCTCTCTACTACAGATGGAGCCTAGGCAGATTAGCTGGCTAATTTAGCTGGTTAAATCAAATACCCACAGTTGGGTCATATGAACTCTTCTCAGTTTATCTCCACAGCTATTTCTGGCAAGGTAATACTTGCTAGTTGCAACTTACAGTTGGAATCATGTAGTATGCTTCAGTGAGCTGACTTCCCCACAGACACGTGGATGAGCTGATAATGTTGCATTCAGAGGACTGGAGAGGGGCTTACTCTACTGTTTGTATGGAAAAAGACGCTGCCTCTGTTCTGTTTCTCTTATCACCACATGCCCCTGCATTCTTAGTTAACAGAGCAAACACAGCAAGCACTTAAATAAACTATTTCAATCATTATGCACACAATCATCAAAGTATATCTAATTACTTTACAGAACCCTTTAATGTAGATAAATTGCTGAAGATCTATTACCTCTTAACAATTACACCTTTCCTTTGGTATTAAATCCTGAAAGGTGATACTCAGGCTTCCTTTGAATGGCAGTAGCAGTCAGTGCAACTAAGATTTTTAAAACTCCCCTTTTTAAGCAGAAATTAAGCTAAAATTATAATTTTTCAGTGGAAATTCTACTCAGATTTACTTAAAACATTGTCAGCAGTATTTGATAGTTCATAGTTTTAAAACAGATTTTTTTAGGTATTTTTAGAAGTTTCATATTCAAATAAGATATTTTCTTCAGTTACCAACCTCCTTGTAAAGAGATCAAACATTCTTTGTGAGAGCGTAAATACTCAGCTGCCTCATTCTTGCCTATCAGTTTTGTCCTCAGTAATCCAACTGGGCTTTCATACAAGCAAACAGTATAATCTAAAGAAAGCAAGCAATGCCGCTAATCACATTACACCTCTTACTAGTCTGACCTCTAAAGTCAAAGCACAAAACACAAGTTTATCAGGTTTCATACCTACTTCAAAAACAACGTTCTACTTTGTATAATCATAAGAGTAAAGTAACCAATAAATTTTGGATTCCATCAAACTTAATCTAAAAATCTCTGCTGGTTTAGCACAGTTAATAACAGAATTGGTTTTCATTCCTACTATTCCAGTTACCAAAGTTCAAAAAGATTGTCATGAACATTACATTTTTGCACTAGCAGCAAAATGGCTGCTGAAACAGAACTGCCATAAAAACCTGTTAATGCAAGAATTCTACAAGATGGGGATAAATTTACTCTGTTAATCCCTGTGTCTTTCAAATGCCTATTCACAGTCATAAAGCAACATATCTCACTCTGGGAATCATACAGACGTAACAAGAAAATAAAATCCTGAAACCACTTGTAGGTGAGTTTTAGAAAAGGAGAAACTTTCTCTGCTTAGGCTCCTGAATAACTAAATTGTATTTTAAGTAAAACTACTCTGCGGAAAATAATTCTCTGAATTCACACAGCTCTCCACAAAAACCTGACAGACTTTTTTTTTTACTTACAACCCTGACACTGACTGCTCATACTTACTTTTCACAGTCATTCTCACTTATGTTTTGGGAGAGCAACTTTCTTATTTCTCTTATAATTTGTCATCAGTGAAGCAGCAACTTCTGAACAACAGCTATCAAGACTGCAAATCATACAGAAAAGCTTACTTCTAAACAGATCACGATTGAGTCTTGGCTTCATTAAGAAGAAACCAAAGGTAAACATTACTTACTCTCAGGCAGAAGCTCCTTTCCAATTCTATAAACTTTAGTTATAGAATCATAGAATGTTTTGGCACTAGATCAAAAAGGTACAATACTGAGATTTGAGGCCAAAAAAAAAATCTGGCCCACTATATAACTAAAGATGGTAAGTTTATTTTTGCAAAGAGAAAATTTTAGCTACTGATAGACTAACTTGAGTGTTTGTGAAATCATAAACACAGTGAAGGTTTTGGGGTTTTTTTTTACATCTCAGATCAATAGCTTTCAAACACATTCCTCTCCAAGTACAGAGTTCATTAAATCATTGCTTGACAGGTTGGTTTTTTTCCTCCAATCTAATGTTGAACACATGTAAGCCAAAACAGGTGACTGGCACATGAAAGCCATGGCAGACTTTTTCAGAAAAGTGGGAGGAAGGGGGGCACAAAACATTTCAAATAGCTTATTTAATCACTGGTCAGTTTTCACAACTTGAAAACCTGAAGTTATTAACAGTGATGCATTGCAGAATTTCCAGTGTTTCATTTTATAAACTGCAATCCCTGAAAATCACATTGAAAAAGAATGGGAACATCCCACCTCCCGAGCCTCAGGCCTACCTTTCACTGGTTCCACAAACACTAGTTCCTTTTCACGCTTACCTTCCTTGACAGGGGCACTGGAGGAGCAGTTTGCACGCATGCTGCCTGGTCCCCTCAGATCAGCGGTGCATGGAGGCACCTGAGGTAGCTGCTGGAACCCTCCATGGGGGGAAATAAGGGCTGCTAGTGGATATACAGCAGCCCCAAGGGTAGACTAAGGACTGCTAATAAGCTCACAGGAGGACAGTTGCCCTGATGAGCACTGGAAAGCAAGACGACCTGGAGAACTGCTAAGCACCCAGTTTGCCTGACCCTCCATCAATACAGACACTCCCCGCAGACAAGGCCGTGGGGCAGCTCCACTGAAGCCAGCCAGCCTCTCTCATGGCTGTGTGCTGCCCTAGACATGCTAGAGTGGAGCAGAGCGCCAAGGCCTGGGCAACAAGATGCCACCTCGGGGCCCGAACACCTGGAGAAGGAGGAGGCCCGTGTCACAGTGCCCCACCTCGTTCCGCGCAGCTCCCTCGCCGAGGCGGCAGGGGGCGCCGTGCGCCCCGCCGGGGCCAACTACAGCTCCCGACACACAACGCGGCAGAGCAGCGCATGCGCCCCCCGCCGCCGCGCACGCCTGCCCGCTTTAGGGGCGGGGCTAACGGAATAGAGCCGGTAGCGCCTTTTCTCCTCTGCCGGCGGCTGCGGCGGCCCAGGCGTAGGGCGCTCGGCGCTCCTGCCGCTAGGCCGCACTGTTTATGTTCTCCCTACTCGGCACTGTTCGCTCCTATTTGGTACCCGGAGGTGGGGCAGGACCGCCACCGCCGGAAGTGGCCGTTGCTATAGCAACCACCTCCCCGCTAAACATCCCGGTGCCCCGGAAGTGTTCAAAGCTGGTCTCCCATGTGGAGATTGTCCTTGTCGCTCCTGGACGCGGCCGCAGCGGCTGCCGCTCACGTGGGCTCGGTGTTAAACGTTAACGACTTGTTCATTAAAAAAATAGCGGGAGGCCATGCCGGTTAAACTCCTCCGCAGAAACGATTGGCCAAGCGCCCCTCCGCCCGGCCAATCGGCGCCGGCCACGCTCCGTCCGCAGGAAACCGCACATGGAAAGCCATGATTGGTGGCGATAGGTGCAGGCCCCTCCCTCCCAGGCTTTCCATTGGCTTTATATTTGGCGTGGTACGCTCCAATTGGCCGGTCGCGGAGAGGCACCCCCCACCTTGCAGCTCCGGGCTTGATAAGGCGGAGGGGGAGGGCCGCGGCCGCTCTAACGGGCTTAGCGGTGGCGCGCGGAGGGTGTTGCGACCGGTGGTGGGCTCGGGAGGGAGGGGCAGGAGCAGGGGTGCCTGAGGAGAGAGATCGGTCTCTTCTGCGACCACAGCCCACGTCGCCATGAAGTCGGTGTGGGTGCTCGCTCTGGCGTGCACGCTCCTCCTGGCCGGTGAGTGTCCGCGAGCTTCTAGAAGCTTCTGGCGGGTGGGGGGAGGAAGGTGGTCGGGGTCTAGACCAACAGCCCCCTTCTTCCCCCCCTTTTTGCTGGGGTAAAGTGGACGGAGGCCGACAAGAAGCGAGGTGGGGTTCTTAGTGTCTGGGTGGTGGGGGGACCCCACAGTCTCCCGTTGTCCTTTTTTCTTTCCGTGCGGCCTGCCAAGGCCGGAGGAGAGGGGTAAGCGCTGCCCAGCTTCCTGCCTGGTTCTTCCCGGGCTGCAGCCGGCGGCGCTCCCCAAGGAGCGGGGGGAGGGCGGCGGTGCGTCTGCAGCGGCTCATGCGCCGTCACGGGCGGGGGAGTCCGGCCCCTTCCCCCATCTTTGATGTGTCCGCTTGGGTTGAAGTTTTCGCAGGGCGTGGGGGTGGAGGGACAGAACTGAGCCTCAAACCTTAGGAAGGGGTAAACGGAGAACTTCGGTAGTGTCCAGTGGGGGTCGGGCTGAGATAGTTGAATTTCTTGTTTTCCCAGTATCTGTTAGAGCTGATGAGGTGGAGGTGGATGGTACCGTGGAAGATGACTTGGGTAAAAGCAGAGAAGGATCTCGAACAGATGATGAAGTTGTTCAGAGGTTAGTACCTGGGGTTCTGGGTAAGTTTCTTCTGAAACGTTAATGCTTTCTCTTGTTTTGAGGCAGTTGGGGTTAGAGCATCAGTAATGCCTAAAGCCTGTGATGTAGGGGGGGAACACCATTCAAAAGAGAGATCTAATCAGGTGGGAGAAATAACATATTTCTGGGGAGGGCTGCTTCCTTTGAAATAGAAGTGAGCCTGAAAAAAGTTTTACTTGTAAGCATGGATTTTCCACTCATAAGTTTTAGATTAAGGTTATGTAGTTGAGGACAGGTGCTCTTGTACATACCTCATTTGATCATGGAACTTTTGGGCTGTGTCAGTGATTAAGGGTCTTAGTATTGTTCTAATTAGACTATTATTGCTGTTGCTAAATGATAAAGTTAGTGATGCTGTTTGTGGGCAACACTAATTGGTGGGTTTTCATTGTCCTTACAGAGAGGAAGAAGCTATCCAACTAGATGGATTAAATGCATCCCAGATCAAAGAAATAAGAGAAAAATCTGAGAAGTTTGCATTTCAAGCAGAAGTGAATAGAATGATGAAACTTATTATCAATTCTTTGTATAAGAATAAGGAGGTTAGTGCCTTTATAAGTTGTATGTGGTAGAACTGTCTGTGTGTGTTCTGGAATTCCTGACTACTGGTTTCTATTTCAGATTTTCCTCAGGGAACTTATTTCAAATGCTTCGGATGCTTTAGATAAGATACGGTTAATATCCTTAACTGATGAAAATGCTCTTGCTGGTAATGAGGAACTTACAGTCAAAATAAAGGTAAGAAGCATTAGGTAGAGTGATCCCTTACAGAGGAGTGGTGGGAGGAATGTAAAAAGATAGTGCATCATTAAATCTAAATTTTTTGTTTAATACTGATGCAAATAGAAACTAGGACCACATCAGGACCCTTGCAATTAACTTATTAAAGATTACCCTTGTTTTAATGGTGAAAATGTATTTCTGGTTGTATAAAGAGTAATTGAAGCATTGAAATACTTCAAAGGTAGGTCTTCCTCATTTCTGTAGTTACTGCGAATTCAATTTATTGTAGCCAGACACGTTTGTATTGGAATAGATGCTACTCTATTTACCACTTTTCTGTGGCAGTGTATTATATATTAAGATTAAAAGTTAAGTCAAACTGCACTTTCTTTTTTTCCAGTGTGATAAAGAGAAGAATATGCTTCACGTTACAGATACGGGCATTGGCATGACAAAAGAGGAGTTAGTTAAAAACCTGGGTACCATTGCAAAGTCTGGTACAAGTGAATTCTTGAACAAGATGACTGAAATGCAGGATGATAGCCAGTCAACATCTGAGTTAATTGGCCAGTTTGGTGTTGGCTTTTATTCTGCTTTCTTGGTAGCAGACAGGGTTATTGTCACATCAAAACACAACAATGATACTCAACACATTTGGGAGTCAGATTCAAATGAATTCTCTGTGATTAGTGACCCAAGAGGAAACACTTTAGGACGTGGCACAACCATAACGTAAGTATTAAGTTTATTTGGGTATAAAAGAAAAAAGTTGTATGGGTACACTTTGGTCATTGGAATATGTGGATGATTTTTAGCATTGTGACTGATACTGTTCAATTCTTGTAATACAGTTTTTTCCAGTTTAATAGAAACATGCAAGCTGTTAACTGCATCCAAAATAAATGCAGAGTGGCAATGTAGTTGCTTTACGTTCTATTATATAAACCAAGAAAATCACGAGCATCTTGACAACTAGCTGTCACCAAGTAATTCCAGACAGTTCAGCTGCCTGTAAACTCATTAAGTTCCTCAACACAATTGTGGCCTGTCAAAACCTATCCAGGGGCTGTAGAGCTTCCTCTTGGAAACTGGCTGCTGTTTATATACCATTGAGACTGGAATGATAGAAGTCTGAAAGTAGAGGTAGTTTGACAGTCCTATTTTCATTGCTTTCATGAGCAGATAAATTTATTTGATTAGGGTTTAGAGAACTTGAAAAAGGCACTTGGGATAAAAAAGTTCACCTCGGTGCTCTAGTTCCAAGTAAAACCCATGAGAATGCATTAAGGTTCTGCTAAGTGTCAATATGATTTGAGATTTTCATCTAGACTTCTGGATATTATGTTCTGCCCCAACTGTTGAAAACAATTACCCCTTCCTTGTCATTGGAGCAGTTTAGTAAGGATTGTATTTTTTACAATATACTTGTAGCTAAACTATGAAATAAATTTGAACAGTATAGCTGCAACAGAAGGAAAATGTATCTCCCCCTATAAAACTATTCTAAAATACTTGTCCAGCACTTTTACTGAAGAGTGTGCTTTTTTCCTCCTTTAGCCTTGTCTTGAAGGAGGAAGCATCTGATTATCTTGAGCTGGATACTGTTAAAAATCTAGTAAAGAAATACTCACAGTTTATAAACTTCCCCATATATGTGTGGAGCAGCAAGGTAAGTATATTTAACCGAGCGTTGCACAGTATGAGCTTTGGTTGTGAAACTGGCCAGATCTTTTAGGAAGGATGAGGGCATATTCTAGAACTTGTCTAACTTCTAAAGTTCTTCCATTCCTCACTTTTCTGGCTAACATTTTACTAGTTACTTGCTCTCAAAGTTACTGTGTTGCTGAAATTGAAAACTTAGAAAGAACTGGATTTTATTCTGACTCAACGTCACCAAAGGAGCAAGATTAGCACAATCTTGCAAGATCTTTCTTCCACTGGTTTTGTTTGGTACCTGGAAGCTTTAGTAAGCTCTCAAGACAGGGCCATGGTTGGGTGTCCTTCTGAAAACTGGGCAACACCTTAACTTTAGGCCTGTTCTTCTGATGTTTTCTTGGTGTAGCACTACCTTGAAATCACCCAAGTCTCTGATTAGCATTGTGTGTAAAGCTATGGAAAAACTTGAGTACAGTGACCTCCCAGTGTATTGAAAGAGCATGTACTCATGGAAAAATACAACTAAAAAAAACATAGCTGCTCATTGAGAAATGCTTGTGATAGGCAAATAACACAAGTTAAACTAGTGCTCAGGGAGATTAAGCTGTTTGAGAGAATACTAGAAGATACTTGGTGGGAAGCCAAGCAGTCCCAAGTCCCCCCTTGGAATTGTCTCTTTAGACAGAGACTGTTGAAGAACCCATTGAAGAGGAGGAAGCAAAGGAGAAAGAAGAAACAGATGATGATGAAGAAGCTGCAGTTGAAGAAGAGGAGGAAGAGAAGAAACCGAAAACTAAGAAGGTAAAGTTTGTAAAACTTAGGGTTTTGTAACTTGTGTCATAGTCCAGCAATTTTCAGAGGTACATTTTGGTAGTGTGTGTGCTTTCAAACAGCAATCCTGTTTAAGTGTGGTTAGAGATCTTGTCAGGAAATAAGATTGTAAACAAAACAGACTTAGTTGAAATCAGGCAAATGTCTGACAATAGCTGTGTGAGGCACTGGTCCCAGAACTAATTATAAATACTTGAGTGAACTACTTGAAATGGTACTGGACTAAAGTAATCTGACATTGTTGAGTAGTTTAAATTGAGTATACTCTGCTAGAAGGCTTTTTTCCAGAACAGCAGTAGTATGCTGATACTCAGTGGAGGTGTTAAATGTACATAATGGACACTGTAGTAGACTTAAATTTTGTTCCCATGTGTTACACTAATGCGTATCCTTGAATAAGAATATCCAGGCCATTGCATCATTTATTTTGTAAATTGAAAAAGTGTTTATTTTTGACATGCTGTTGTATTACTTGGCCCCAATGTAGTGTCTTTAACTGACTTAAATTGAAGAATGATTCAATTTGAAATTCGTGCCTTACGAATTTGGTGGCCTTCTACGACAGAGCCACAGCGCTGGTGGATAGAGGAAGGGCAACTGACATCATCTACCTGGACCTGTGCAAAGCCTTTGACACAGTCCCACATGACAGACATCCTTGTTGGTGGGACATGGATTTGAGGGAAGGACCACTCGCTGGATAAGGAACTGGCTGGATGGCCACACTCAAAGAGTTGTGGTCAACGGCTCAATGTCCAAGTGGAGACCAGTGGTGTTCCGCAGGGGTCGGTACTGGGACCAGTGTTGTTTAACATCTTTGTTAGAGACATGGACAGTGGGATGGAGTGCACCCTCAGCAAGTTTGCTGATGACACCAAGGTGTGTGGTGTGGTGGACACGCTGGAGGGAAGGGATGCCATCCAGAGGGACCTTGACAGGCTGGAGAGGTGGGCCAATGCAAACCTCATGAAATTTAACAAGGCCAAGTGCAAGGTCCTGCATGTGGGTCAAGGCAATCCCAAGCACAAATACAGGCTGGGCGGAGAGTGGTTAGAGAGCAGCTCTGAGGAGAAGGACTTGGGGGTATTGGTGGATGAGAAGCTCAACATGAGCTGGCAGTGTGTGCTTGCAGTGCAGAAAGCCAACCGTGTCCTGGGCTGCATCAAGAGAAGCATTAGCAGCAGGTCAAAGGAGGTGATTCTCCCCCTCTACTCTGCTCTCGTGAGACCCCACCTGGAGTACTGTGTTCAGATGTGGGGCCCCCAACATAAAAAAGACCTGGACCTGTTGGAGAGAGTCCAGAGGAGAACCACAAAATTAATCAGAGGGCTGGAGAACCTCTCCTATGAGGACAGGCTGAGAGAGTTGGGGTTGTTCAGCCTGGAGAAGAGAAGGCTCCGAGGGGACTTGATAGCAGCCTTCCGGTACCTGAAGGGGGCCTACAGGAGAGATGGGGAGGCACTCTTTATCAGGGAGTGTAGTGAGAGAACAAGGGGTAACAGGTATAAGCTGAAAGAGGGTAAATTTAGACTAGACATTAGGAAGAAATTTTTCCCTATGAGGGTGGTGAGACACTGGAACAGGTTGCCCAGGGATGGGGCATCCACAGCTC